>SNQJ01S0011320.1:8684-58386 GCA_010110895.2 Picea sitchensis | reverse complement strand
GGCATAAACTTGACATCCCTTTCTAATACATTTCTTGAGTTTCATCGCTGAAACTTGTCTGACTGATATAGGTTTTGGTATGCCTTGGGTGGTTCTAACAGTGCCAAAATCATCTTCATAGACAAGTATCTTTGTATAACAATCTAGTGCTTCTTTGTGTTGTTCCAACCAATCCATCCTGATAATCATATTGTAATCTCCTAGTGGTAGGATGTTCAAATTGGTCCTTATATTTTGACCATATACGCTGAACTCAAAATCAGGAATAAAGTCAACTACTTTCCTTTTAGTACCTGTTTCTAGTTGTACAAGCCATGATTTTCCGTGCTTCAGTTTCTTAAGTTTATTTGACTCTACTACATCAGGAGTAATATAACTTAACTTAGCTCCAGGGTCAATTAAAACAAAAATTCGAGTGTCATTGATTTTACCTTCGATTTCTACCATCGAGGACTGGTGGTCAGCTTGTCGACCATCTATGGTTACATTTATCTGATACATGCTTATGCCCAAGTCCTCCACTGTCGAGGCTTCCTGCAAATTATGAACAACAGTTCTATTTGTTGAAATTAAACGTGGACAGTTCCTCCTTAGATGAGGCTCTCAGCATTCCCAACACTTTAATGGCTCGTGGGAGCTGTCCCCAAACTTCTTCGTTCCCAGGTTTATAGGTTTACCGCTGCTTTTCATATTTGGATGATTGGAGTGAAAATCCTTCCTCGAAAAACTTTTTTCTACATTCTGATAAAAAGTTGGTTGGTGTCCCTTCTTGCACTAGTTCATTCGATCTTGCTTCTTATCCTTCCAGGCTTTGGGAAACTCTACCCATTGTTTATACTGGTCATAGCACATCCATGCTTTCTTGAATACTTCACTCAAGGATTTGGGGTTGTCAAACTCAACTCTGTCCCTGTAGGACTGTGGTAAATAGCTTAAGAATCGCTAGATTTTTACCTTATCCTCCCATATGTATGGTACGAACCTTAGAAATTCCAAAAAATTATTTATAAGGTCCTTTATCGTCATCTGTCCAAGTCGTAACTCATAAAATTATTTCGTCTTCCTTTCATAATAGCTTTCAGAAATGTATTGTTTATTGAAATACTTCTTAAAGTCAGACCATTCCAACTACTTCTCCTTTAGGCCCTTGGCCAGTTTCAGGTCTTTCCACCAAATGATGGCCTTCCCTTTCAGATTGTAGATGGCCATTATGACTTTCATATTGTTGGAATAGTTGTAGATCTGGAAGTATTTTTTGATGTCCAACAACCATGCCTCAGATTCTTCTCATGTTCTGGACTCTCCATCAAAGGTGGCTGCTTTAATCTTTTTAAATTCTCCTTCAAGGTGGTCTACTTGTTTTCTTTTTCTATCCATTTTTGTTCTATCTTCGGCTGAAGGTGTTCCTTCAGATGAACTGACTCCCTTTTCTATTTTTGGTCCCGAGTTCTTGGAAGCTCTCTCGCTGACTTCTTCGTCGTTATTATTGTCCTTTGGGATTTTCTTGGTCACTATACTGCACAGTAGGACTTCGTTTATTTCATGTTGTTTCTGCTGAGCTTTCTTCAGTTTTTCATTGTCGGCTTTAAAAACCTGCAGTTCAACAATAAGATTCCTCATTGTTTCCAACACCTCTGTGGGTGATCTTCCATCACTGTTCTGTCTTGGATCTCCAGGAGATCTTTGCTGCGGATTTCCTTCCATCCTAATTTCTGCTAATGTGGCTCTATTCAAGCCCAGTGTTGTAACTTTTTCTCTGATACCATATGTAATAAACCTCAAAACTATCAAATAAAAAAAAATTATTACTTTACGCATTCACCTTTGAATGGGTTTATCATTAAAGAAAAAGGGGTCTTGTCTGACGTTGATTAAATTTTCTACCCAAATTAACCTTTGAAACATTATTTCTATAGTCCTATAGACTATGTTTACTTTCATACTAATATAAAAATTATATATCCATATAGTTTTGCTTACCACTATGAAGGAAATTGGGACTTATATCCCTAAGCTCTATGTGTAACCTTCACCTCTTGATCAAAGGAGTCATGTAAGAAGAATAAAGGTAAAGGGCAGGTTATAACCCTCTGCAAAATATTTGAATTAATAAGGAAGTGGTTGGGGTAAGTACTCCCAGATTAATATTAATGTAACAATTATTTGAAAACCAACAATCTGTGCTAGCTGTCCGTTGACTCCACCTGTTCCATATGAAATTCCGACTAAAAATTACCTTAACGAGGTTGGTGTTGGTTAGGGTTAAAACTTACCTTAAACACGCAGGCGCTTCTTTCATCCGTAACCCATTAATTGAATTGGCAGGAACAGGTCATTCGAGAGTTAAACCCTGACGAGGCCATTAATGGACCCTGATATGTGCAAGAGTCGAGGCTATCACCTGACCCTTCATCCACTATGGATGCGCCAAGTTCCCTTCTTCACATGGCCGACCCTTCCTTCGTACCAAAGAACATTTAATCTACACTGTAAGGTTCTTCTTTGGATTATAGCGATTCATTTCGGTAACGAGTAGATTCACTGAGGGTTTGGTTCTGTGACTCTGGATGTTGTCGAAGGAAACTGGGGAACTTCCATGATGGAGGCGATATCTTTCATCCAACCTCCTAGTAAGGTTCATTCTTTCACTGTAACATTTGACTATTATTTATTTACTTCCTCATTACTGAAACTCAACAGAGGCATCCTGGTTTTCCTCGCTACAGTTAGATAGCTCTTATTGTCGCACTCCCACCTTTCGTTCTCTTGTCTCCTTGCGGATTTCGAGGGTTATTCGTAAGCAGTGTGCTTTTATGCTTTTCATTCCCACTTGCGTTGTGTTGTATCGTTGTTTGGGGAAGCCATACTGTAATGCATTTTATTTTTTTGTGGTTAGTGAACACATAGATGGTCAGTTTTGACATTGATCTCTGTCACATTTGGGTATTCTCTGTATAACGACTAAATTTCGTTTCCTTATCCTAGTTCTATCTACCCACCTCGATGATTTATTTCGGCTGTACCCTGTCCTTACTAAAAACCATAACCCAACTGGGTAACCCTTCATAACCTCCTTCTGTGGAACCCGAATATAGTGATACCTCTCAGGTTAAAATTCCTATATCATTCCACAGACAATGGTTTGTGGGTTTTGTATGGTCTTGATCATGGTTTAACCATCAGGAGGAGGTTATCCATCTTACTCCATGGTTTTAAATTAAAAAAAAAAAAAATTTAAACTGGTTCTTGTATTTTTATTTTTTTTATCATAGGTATCCTCATACTATCAGTGTATAGGCTCACGAAACTCATGTTTAATATAGATATTTTTCTGCAACTTGTCTGTTCCTCTGTATAACTGTAAGAAATTCGCCTTTTGTTTAAATTTTGCTTGATTTGATGTTGGAATTCCTGTACTTTTATGAAATCGCATTGCTTGTAAACCCATCCATTTATACTGGATACTATAACTAATGATGGGGCCCTCTTTGATGCGAGGGTACTCATCAACTTGATCGCATTCACTAATTCCCTTTTGGTCTAGCAGCGGTCGTTATTCAGGATGGAAGCCTACCTATGGCGAATCGAAGATAAGTAAAAGATTACACCCAATCATTATCTTGTATGTTTATAAAAGAAAGAATTTCATCTCGGTGAGACCTATATTCCATGAGTAACTGAATGTTTCGCTTCTTTTGTAGGTCGAAGTCGAATAAGGTACTGGATCTAAATCAGGTCCTGCTTAGAAAGGTAATTTAGTGCCTATTAAGAGAACTCTTGAAAGATCTGGAAAAGACCTGGTGGTGTTGGGTTACTACCTTGGCATTCTTGGCATACGACTGAGACCAAATCATTAGATGTATAGAATTTTAAACAAGGGTAGTAAATTTCTTTCTTTATCGAGATTTGTTGTTAGTCTCTCCATAGAGATATTCCAGACACATTCTAGGTTGGGAAACATGGCAGAGGTAGAATATACAGTGAATCGATTTTAATGCAATCTTTACTTGTGTCAGTTGTTGATTAAATTGTTTTCATTTAGAGTAAGTCTTGTGGATGTGGTTATACGTATAGACTCCTGAAGTTTGTGTGGTTATGCGTGTACTATATAAATGTCTGCATTAACATAAGTTTTCCCAGCATAATCATTTTGCGTTGTTTGAAGTCAAGGCTTCTATAGTTTTAATGTATGACCCATGACTGTGAGACTACACTACCAAAAATAAACAAATTCTAATACTCCTAAAAATTCGTTCCAGATCTCCTTAAGGTTTACGCCAATTTCTAATTCGCCACAAAATTTTGACTGTTGAAAAGGTAGACTGCTCTTGGAATATAGAATGCATAAAATCTTATGATAGATGTTAATTCCCATGATTGTACTTTCGATTTTAGCGTCTGATAAGAAAAATGGGGCTTTCCAAATTCTTTAACTTTCAAAAATTTTCCATTCTTTACACATCTAGTATTTTAGTTGCATGTTATTGGTGCATATGATTGATCAGTGAAAGTCATATAACACAAGAAGAAGACGTATATCATATCAACCTTTCTGATGTAGATAGTTTACTTATGGTTATCGTTTTCCAAATGTATATATATATGGGTATGAAATATAAATACACAGGTGATCCATAAGATTCTTGTTGTCCCGTATTTTTCTTCAAATATTAACTGTATTAGAAAGGAATTCTTCATTAAGGGGCACGGTTATTCTACATTTTAACTCTAGCGATACATCTAAACTTTTCTTTTAGGTACAGATTTACTCAACTCAGATTGCTCAAAGTTAGATCTGTTTAATATCTCATTCATAGAAATAAACCTATACCTATACAGATCGGTTCTCTTCAAGCATATTAATACACACCTCATCCTAACTAGCATTTCGACTTTTGATTTAAACATGTTCTGTAGATGGATCAACTCTCTTAAGTTCAAATCGTATACAGATAATTCTTCCTAGTATTCTAGATTTCGGGAGGGACCACTCCAGAATTTAGACTGTGATTGTAAATTTCATACCACGAATAGATGTCATCCATGGAAAATTATTTCAACTTAGTACAATTAGATGCATAATATCAGTTACACACAAAAAATCCAAGAATAGAGAAGGGAAAGGTTTACATATCTGAACCATCTTGCAGGAAGACAAAGGGAACAACCACGTTCTTCCCAACCATAGAATAAGGCAGCCAAACACTTGCCTGATTCACCCGCTATCCCGAACATGAATCCATGAGGGAAAATTTGGAAGACTCCTCCTCAGCAATGTCCTTCACTTTCCACAGATTTCTCTTGCCTCACACTCACTCCGTAGTGTTCATAACATCAAGGGAAAAATCGATAGTCTCATTTCCCAACATACTTGGCAGGGTCCTGCCTCCTCACATATGTTATTTATCAATTTTCCTAGGTCTTTTTCCCTCCCTTGGGAATTTTCGCAGCTTTCTAAATCCCTTATTTTCAGGGGCTTCCAATGGTCAAATCACTGATTTTCCACCTGTATCAATCAGCCTAGAGGTAGCTCCAACATGTTCCCCACTCATGGAGTCATGGTCAGTTAAATTTAACATGGTTCCATTTGTCCTCCTGCAATCAATATAAAATATTTTGTTTTCATACAAGTGTCCTAGTCAAATAGCTAGTTGGGTCAAATTAGATCTCTGCCCAACAGTCATAATAATTAATTACAATTATTAAATTTGAAATTCGGAACTGCCATAAAAGGCAAAAAAATTCCAAATTCGAATTTACTAAAAACGGAATAATTTTCCAACAAATTTAAATTTCAAAAATACTTTATTTTGGGATGTCACACTTCCCATATACAATGTTCACAAAAATCATATTCCAAAGATCATCTAGACATACCTTCAACCATACCTTTATCGTGTAGTAGTCGAAGACCCTTCTCTTCGATATGCCCTAGTCTTTGATGCAAAAACAAAACCTTTTCTCTAGAGACTGTAGGAGTTATTTCTTCTTCAACTCCAATATGAGGAAAAATGGAACTATTACACCCATCAGTAATAGTGCTTCCTTTCAGCTTATACAAAGTTCCAAACCGAATTCCCTTCAGCAACACCATTTCTCCTCGAACCATCATGTGGTTTTCCTTTTCAAATATTGTTTTTAGCCCTGCATCGTCCATTTTTCTTATATAAATCAAATTATTGGACAATCCTGGGATGTGCAAAACACGAGGTAGTGTTATAATCCTTCCATCTATGAGCCTCAACTTGAATTTTCCTCGACCTATGATTCTGGTTGTCGTGTCATCACCTAGGAAAACATTACCTCCATCATACCTTTCATATTCACAGAACCACTCCCTGTGGGGATTCATTTGAAAGGATGCCCCTGATTCATCCAACCATGCCTCATTATCTACATGTGTTATTGAAGAATCCAAGTACATATCCCCTCCTTCCTTGGAGGCATTTTCTTTTGTAGAAGGAGATTCTTCAGATCCCTTATTTTTCTCAACTTTTGATCTACACTGCTTCTTGTAGTGCCCTTCTTTTCCACATCTCCAACATACCTTTACAAAATTGATGGTAAACTTAGATCTTTCCTTAGACTTAGATATCCCACTTGAGGACTTAGATCTATTTCTTTCCTAGGAGTTTTCTCTTGCAAATAATGCATATGTGCTCCGTCCTTCCATGTTATTTCATCTCATCTCCTCTAACAACAAGGATGAGACAACTTCATCAAACTTCGAGGAAATTTTATTACTACCTATGGCCACAACCAAACTATCCCATGAGAATGGTAAATGACACAGTAAAATGATACACTTATCTTCATCTACAATTTTAATCTCAACAGATACTAACTGAATTACCACGGTATTGAAGGCGTTCAAATGCCCTGCCACTGAGTATCCATCTCTCATCCTCATATTATACAACTTCTTTCTTAGGAATAATTTTTACTAGGGACATAGACTGATACAAATTCTCCAAATTATCCCATAAATATTTGATTATAGCTTCCTCTAACACTTTTAGTAATATTGAATTTGAGAGACACGGTCAGATTGTGCTCTTTGCCTTTCGATCCAACTTTTTCCAGTCATCTATTGAAGTTCTTGTAGGTGTAGTACATGGATCCACCGTGATCCACTGATATTTTTCCACCAATAGATATTCTATATTAAGCTTCCACAACTCAAAATGTTTCCCATTAAACTTCTCGATCTCCATTTTCAAACTGCTAACCATTTCTTTTCACCTGAAAAACAAATACTACACATATGCCATTGTAACAAGGTTTATCACAGTCCCAAGACAAACCCCTGACCATAAAGGCGTCCCCCTGAAGCCAATAATTACTTTGATACCAAATGTAGATTTCAACCATGTAAAATATATACTACAAACAAGTTTTCTGTAAAAGAATAGAAAAGAATCAATGGAAAATATACACATTACATAGGTAGTTTTCCCATGGAAACTGAAACCGCGAAAACCAACATATTCTATATTCATTCATTATGATACGTTTTTACAATACAATATACAAATAGGAGCCAGTGGCATCCAAAACCCTAACTCAATGACCTAGATTAGTCAACAACCCTAATTATGTAACCGAAAATAGAAAACCATTGACAAAAACCATGTGCCAAAAAACCACCCAACAATGGACACGGAAAATTAAGGCAATACAAAAAACGAGGAAAAAAAGTGACATGTTTCATGAGGCAACCAAATTTATTTGCAGGGGCCAAACCCCTCCCCCCCCCCCGCCGCACACCTTATGCAACGTAGAAGATGCTACACCTAGTCATGCAAAGAATATAATGCATACCTAACACACTCCCATGGTCACAGGATGCAAACTAAGACTAGATGATGATTCACCAAAAGTAGACCAAACCATGTACAAATCAATGGTTGGTAGCATGTTATATGAAACATCAACAATACCATATATATATTGTAGATTGTAAGAGTAGTAGGCATATTTCAATATGCACCTAAAGAAACTCACATGAAGGCAGTAAAAAGAATATTCATATATCTTAAAGGGACTCTAGAGTTTGGTTTATGGTTTCCAAAAATAAAATATTTTACATTTACTGATTATGCTGATGAAAATTAAGATGGTAGTGTACATGACAAAAAAAGTACTAGTGGAGGAGCATTCTATCTGGGAAAATGCATGGTATCATGGTTAAGTAAGAAACAAACCTCCATATAACTATCCACAACAGAATCAAAATACATTGTTGTTGCATCGTGTTGCACTCAAGTGATCTATATGAAATAAAACCTAGAGCACCTACAAGTTAGATATGATCATCCAATTACTATCAAATGTGATAACACCAGTGCCATAAATATCTCCAAGAATCTTCTTATGCATTCTAAAACCAAACATATCCCAATTAAATACCATTTTCTGAGAGATCAGGTTTCTCAAAAGGTAGTCAAAGTGGAATATGTTGATACTAAAGGGAAAATTGTAGATATATTCACAAAACCATTACCAAGAAGTACCTTTCAAAATATTCGACGAAAATTGGGAGTAATTCCCATACCTCATTAAAAACCAAAAAAATTGAAGGAGCACATGGAAAGGGGGAGCATCACCTCAAGTGGAGAAAATAAAGTCCCTTCTATCATCGTTTTCAAAGGGGGAGGACCAATACTAAAATCTAGTTACCAAATTGAAAATAAAGGGTTCTTATTGTGTTTCCATCAATGCCAAGGGGGGAGAATGTTGGACAAGATTGTCATTGATGTTCAAAAGGGGGATGAACCTGATTGATCAAAGAGAAACTGAGAAGAGATTAAGTTTAACATTACCTCCTACTTCAACTCCAACTTGGATAACTTTGATGTGAATTGACATTGACTTTTACTTGGATAAACTTCAACTTACAACGCCTTCGTCTTCAACTCCAATTTGGATAAAATTCGTTTAACATATAGTTCCATTGATCACATTTCATACATTGACTTATTATTTGAGGACACTTGTGAGCAAGTGATCCGGTTAAAACATAGTTTATTATGACATCAGTTTGGTTTATGTGTTTATACAATGATTTAGAATTGAAATTTATATGTTATTGATAGTGATGTATAACATTGACATGTATTATGATGAGACCTCTTGAGCGTGCAGGAAACATGACATAATGAGGATGTTTATGGCATCGACATACTTCATTGCACTCCAGATTGAGTCAAGGAGTAGACTTTTACTTTGGTTTGAGTACTTGATTTTTGCATATATTATTGGTGATGATTTCAGTATGGATTTCATAGATATGGATTACTATTATATTTGTCATTGGATGCAGGCATGGTGAGGCTTTCTAATCCGACTCACATATGGTGTAAAGGGGTCATACAAATATACCAAACAGATGAGGGAGAGGTGTGGCAACATCCCTTTCACAACTTACTAGCACTCTCGCCGTGACATGAACTGAAGGTTAATGACTACCTTGTTCCGAGAGGTTCACGATGTCATGAGGGCAAACTAAGACAGTCACTCACGAGGATTTATGAGGAGTGCACAATAAGGAAGATTCCTTATTCCTTAGTAATCCCTTAGTCTAACACAAGGTCGACAAGTGGAGTATTGACTCCAAGTGTCGAACAATTTCAAAACTAGTCAATCGCGACTGGCACCCTTGGAGCATGGAGGTGTTTCTTGAAGGGAACGTCGCATGAATAAATTATGAGTCAATAAAAGTCTAAAATACCTTAGGAAATAAAATGAATACTTAGACTTTGTTAGAGCATAAAATAAAACAAATATTTATAACTGACAAAAAGGATAAAATGAATTTATATAAGTTTATATATATAACTTATGAAAAGGAACATAATAAAATCTAAGTTTAAATGTTGTGCCTAATAAAATTCTAGAAATTGTAGAACTGGGTCTAAGGGAAAATAGACTAATTAAAACCTGGAGAGGGGAGAATAAATTAAAAACATGTGCACATTCTGTGCATGAAATTAATAAAAAAAAAAATTAATGAAAGGGAAATATATTCATGAGAGAAAGGGTTGTCAACATAGAGTGAGTATCTCAATCTAATTAAACTTTAAATCTTAACTAAAAAAAGAGTCCTAATCAAACTCCAATTGTAAATTAGTTAGGGGACACGATAAACTGGGGAACTAAGGGACATTTGAGAGAAAACCTAGGAACAAATTGGGAAGTGTGAGGGAAAATGCATCAATAATTTAAATTAAAAAGGATTTTGCATGTACAACTTAGGGAAAGGGTGACATGTGTTGTGGGTGAACAATATTTAATTTAATTGTTAAAAATTAGCTAATTCTACATGAGCTGACAAGTGTCAAGGTGAAATTTCTTCTAAAATGAATGGTGAGGATGAGGGAAGTTACCCTATTGTTGGATGAATGAAATGTTGGTGAAATTTATATTGATTAAGTTTACTTGTGTGAGTTGGGCTTCAAGTTTTTGAAAGAGGTGGAAGCCTCTCCTTGCAAGGGCAAGCTTCAACTATAATTCTGTTTTTTTTCTATGTGTGACCCCTTTGCGGCTCTGGGGGCTAAGGAGAAAGAATAGTACCCCTAGAATTCGTTAGAAGGTACTGGTGAAATCATTGGATAAAAAGCATAGTAGTGGGACGTTGTTCAAGTATTTGGAGCAGCACTGTGCAAATTCAAATTCTCTTAATAGAAGATCAACCTACCATATCAACAAATTTTGGTTACGCTATTTTACATTTTTTATTAGTTAGAATCTCTTGTACAATTTAGTTTGAATGTTATACATAAATTGAATTCAGTGTGCCTAATTGCACACAAATGCTTGTGATTGGTTGGCAAAATAAAAATTCTGTAATTTGAAGTATTCCTTAAATTGTCGATGAATTTATAGAGATATCTTGAATAATTATAATCTTCATAAATCCCTTCTAGTTATTTTTCAGTATAGTTGTGATATAAACAATTTGTTTTATTATGTTCTTAAGCATTCTAATTATGATTTATTCCATTGGATATTATGTATTTAGTTAAAATTTGTCAACAGTGAGTTGGGCGAAGTGATTAGTTCTGTTGGAAATAAATTTAGTATAATTTCTTCCACAAGAAAATACATGTATATCAGAGTCACACTTATTTTTTCCCCTCTTACTATATTTTAATTGATTTAAAATGAGCGTGAAGCTCCAATGAATTTAAATAAATCTTAAATACATTTTAGGGGTATATCAATGATGGCAGATTGTTGGTTCCTATGAGTTTGTATATATATTAGATCCACACTCATACACTTAACGGCTTAATAACTAGTAGTTGCCGTAAGTTATAGTAACTAGCATAGTTTTAAAGTGGTTGGTGTTGCGGAAATCCATAAGTTAATTTTAAATGTGGTAATTCTAAAGGTTAATCAGTTAAATGTGGCAATCATATGATGGAAATGTGGCAATCATATGATGGTACAGTAATTTCTTAATATGATTAGGTAAATGTTAAAAAGTAAACAGGTTCACTGATGCATTCAAAAATACAAGAAAGTTATGAAGAGTAAATCACATTCATTGATTTGGGGGGAAGACTAAGAATATTCCAGCATTTTCAGTTGTTAGCCATCAGATTAGAATTTTAGATTAAAAGGTGATTAATTGTATCCATCTCCAATAGATATACGCCTTTTGACGTAATTATACATTGACATCAATTTATATAACGAATTTTGACTGAGAACGTTACCTGTTTCTCGGCTCTTGCCTGACCGTGTCGCCTGAGGTGTTTCCCAAAACTTCTATTTGAATTTCGATCATAATTTCGAAGTGGTGAACATACGTTGTGGAGTTTTGGTCGATCCATTTACTTAACTGTTTCATGTGTGGCGCTTTGTGTTAGACCTGTGGCTATGTCTCATGGAGTTGGGTGTGATATGTCTCTTCTATCTCTGGTTGGCCCTTAACTAGTGAGATCCTATGTTTCTCTCACTGTCGAATCGACAGACTCGAGACACATCACCGCTTCAGAATATTTTACAGTCAGCAATAGAACGGAAGAGACAGTGATCGCCCTTACTTTGGCATCTTGCGCCACGTAATACTACTACTTTGGGTTTCCTCAACACATGGATAACATATGCAAGGTTTCCCATGTTGGCACCCAGGCATCGCATGCTCATCTTGTACGTGATATTTTGACAGGAAGAGACTAAATAATTAATAACTTCTCTCTACAATATTCTTAAGTGAAACCTTTTCGTTGTTTATTGTAGTTTTGTACTAGCCTGCCAATGAAAGATGTGACTAAGTGAAGAATTTTTGGTCCATGTCTTAATTTCTTTAAAATGAAAAAAAAATAAATTTTGAGTGGATACCTCATCTTGAGTTAATTCCAAGAGTATAAATTAATGCTTAATTTAAGAGTTGGGTTAAATCCCTTTTTAAAATGGGACGATTTAAAAATTGGTTTTGAGAGGAATTGATTACTAGGTCTTGAGAATGTACACTTTTATATATATATATATATATATCAATCTATGAGAATAAAGGAAAAAGAAGCGCATTGATATAATCATATATATTAGTCATTATAAAAGGGATTATGTCTTTATGGTTGATACTATGAATGTATTATTAAATATTATTAGTTATTATATTTTAACAGGTGGGGATAATGAATATATTACGATATATATATATCTATATATGAATAAAGGAAAAAGAAGCGCATTGAGATAATCATATATATTAGTCATTATAAAAGGGAATTATGTCTTTATGGTTGATACTATGAATGTATTATTAAATATTATTAGTTATTATATTTTAACACTTGGGGATAATGAATATATTACGATATTTATACTTACGTATATATATATTGACAGAAAAATATGAATTGAATGGAATATTTTTTTTTTTTTTTATGCTGGCGAATCGGTAACTGGGCCGGTCTCGTATAACCTCCAGGTGTCATACGTATGCCCCTTCCGCAGGCACGGGTAAGTCGGGGGGATTTGAACTTGGATTTGAACTTGGAACCTCATCATACATAACACGCTATATCACGGCACTTGCCAATTGAGCTGCCCCCCGAAGGCTTGAATTGAATGGAATATTGTTATAAGGTATTAGAACTAATTTCCAACTCGCATAGCATATTGACATTACTAACTTATGGTCTATTTACACTTTTTATTTTATTATTATTATTATTTTTTTTTAATAATAATAGATATAATAGGAAATAAGATGCTAAGACAAAAATGTTGGTTACTAGATGGATACACTAATTATAATGATAGATATCATGGTTAAAATATGAGTTGATTTTTTATGGTAATTACGTAAGGGATTAATTACTTAATCATATGATTTGATGATAGTAGCAATATTATCTGATTTCCCAATAATGTCTATGTTTAGCCTTACTATCATGGGAATAATTGAGGAACTTACAATAACAAATAATTTTATTTAAATTTATAATTAATTATCAGGTGAAAGAATAACAATCTTACATCTAGGATAGTAATTTGGAGTGACGAAATTTCTTCGTTGTATATAAAAAAAAATTCTCTCACTCATTATTGTTTACAAAAAGAAGATTTGTTACATATGGTATCAGAGTGGGATCCACTCTATGACACCAGACATGTTACGACTTTTGATGTTTATGTTTAATTGAATATGAATACTATTATAATTTGAATTTTTTTCATGGTAGGTATCATGGTTAGAGGACGACTAGTGAGTAGACGTCGAGCTATGGGAGGAAGAGGAATGTGTCCTCCAAGTAAATAAACACCTGAGGGATCTGCTCCACAGGGAGAAGGAAAAAATATTGATCAAGAGAAAGTTGCAGTGGGCGATGTCATGGGCATGATGAAGTATTTTTAGAGGATGTTTGAGGCGTTGATAAATCACCTTGATCAAGATGAGGTCAGGGAGTCTGTTCCCAATGAGGGTTAGCAACACGCTCCTGTAGTTAGTGGTAGTATTCATATAGAACTGGAGAAGGAAAGATTTTCTGAGTTGTTGGGCTATATGGACGATTTATCCACCGAGGCATGGTTGGAGAATATGGAAATATGATTTTTATTGCGTGATTATACCTCCAACATGAACGTCTGCATGGAGGTATTTCAACTAAAATGGAGTGTGCTTCTTTGGTGGAAGACACTCTTACCACAATCGAATATAGTCATTGAAGACATGTCATGGGAATTGTTTGAGGAATGATTCCGAGAGAGGTACCTATCTCATGATCTCAGTGAGAGCCAACTTAACAAATTCAACTCTTTATGACATGTTATTTGTATAGTACCCGAGTATGAGGATAGGTTTATGGAGTTTCTCATATATGCTCTACATCTGAACACTGATAAATTAAAGGTGAATAAGTTTGTGTTTGGTCTCAAATTCAACATTCATGCTAAGGTGAGGATCTTGATGCCTTAGACCTTGCATGATGTAGTACAGAAAGCCTTCATTGCAGAAGAAGATTTGAATAGTGGGGATCAGGGAAGGACACCTTCTAAGAAGACATGACATATGCCACTTAGAGCATCGCAACAACAGACACCAGTTAGACAGACTTCTGGGCATGGTGATAAACCTAGAGGACTTGTATTCTCTACACCGCATAGACAGGATACGCATCATAGGACTCCGTACAAAACACCATAGTAGCAATTGCATCGTCCTAAGTAGTAGCACTAGTATAGATCAGTTCTTCAGAACAAATGAGGACCTCAAAACCCTAGGATAACAACTTCTTCCTTTGGAACTAGGAGCAGTGATACTAAGACTGGATGTTAGACTTATGGAGAGATGATGCAGACCCCCCTCTTCCTCTCGGGGATACATGACCTCCTGGTCTAGGATTGTTCAATCACTTGAGTCGAATCGACTCTTTGGGCCCCTCCTGGAACCCAAATTAGTTTACACAGGTCCCACTTTCTCCAAAGTGTAGGTTCTATCGAACCCACGGGCTCCTTCTCGGCCCCTTTGAAGAAATTGAACAACATGCACTAGCTCTCTATGATAGGCCCCTCCCTTCATAGGACCTCGGGCTGTGACCCGATGCCTACTCAAAGGGTGCTTCAGAGCTTCAGGATCAGGGTGTTTTCACTTCACTTGTATCCAATTTCACCGAACTTCAAACTCGCGAAGTTCAACTGCCATGTGAGGGATCGACAGTCCCTGCTTCTTTTCTAGATCAATGGCCCATAAAAACTTGGGGCTCTAGAGCTTCGGCGAATTTCGAAACACTCCCCAAAAAACCTCTAGAATGGAAAATCTCTGAAGTTCACAATATGACACCACATTTCCTTAGAGAATTGACGTCTTTGATTCACTTCGGGACTTCGAGATTCGACAGTTCCTGAGTCTCCACACATGAAAACCCTTGGAGTGGAACCCTTCTGAAGTGTTGAATATTCTAACACGCATCCTCCTCTATTGAACGATCACGATTGACTCTGACTCTTCATCCTTCGAGAGTTCTCAATCCACGCGAGCCCACTTTCTCTGAAGTGGTTATCCTGGGAATAGAAGGATCTGTTGAAACCTATCCTCTACTTAAAGATGACTCAGATGAACTCCGACGCTCCATCCTTCAGGAGTTCTTTCTCCAACAAACTTTGCTTTCCTCTCGGAGTGACTTTTTTCTGAAGTGGCATATCTTCCGCCACGCGTCCTTTTCCAATGGACGATTAGGGTGACTTCGGGACTCTGGCCTTAAGGAATCCTCGGGCCTTTACACTTCAATTCTTCTAGAGTGACTATTCTCTAGAGTGCAAGATCTGAAGAAACCTGTCCCTTTGGCTTCGACGACTCAGATTTGCTTCGGCTCTTCGGGAGTTTTTCCACACTTCTTCACGTGCTTTCTTCCTGAGTGCCTACTTTCTGGACTTCACGATCTTATGCCATGTGCCTCGTGGCGATCGATGGTCAGGATCTTCTCCCCTACTTCGGGAATTTTCGAAGCACCTCACTTCATTTCCTCCAGAGTGGCTCTTCTCCAGAGTTAACAATCTATTGCCATGTTCCTTCCTCCACCAATGGCTAGGATCTACTCTGACACTTTGGGACTTCAAATATTCTAAAACCACCTCATCTGAAATCTCTCGAAGTGCAATTCCTCTGTAGTCTCAAATATCACTCCACATGTCCCTCCCCAACACCAATGGCTAGGATGAGCTTTGGGCTTCAGAGTTTCGACAATTTCGCTCATTTCTCACCTAGAATCTTCTGGGGTGCCTCTGCTCCGGACTTCCAAATCTTTTTCCACATTTCCCTCTGGATGATGGATGGTCCCGATCCACTTCGGGACTTCGGCAAGTCCTCTCTCCTGTATATGTAAAATGGGTTAAAGTATTATGCACTTTACCTGGATCCAACAACTATTGGTCCTCCACGCTCAGATCTGATGGTTGGGATCTGCTCCTCTTCGTGCTCCTTCTGATGTCTGGATGTAGATTTAACGATCCATATCTCTCCTTATAGCTCTATCCAACCACTATTGTCGTTCTTCCATCTAAGCTTATGCTTTTCCCCGAATTGGAAGAAATTTAAGTATTCAAATGTTTCGGCCTCTGAATATTCTCCTACAAGCCCAACTACTTGGGTCTTGACTTCTCTTCTGGGAACACTATCCCTCCTGACGTTTTGAACTTGAAAGAAGTTCGCCTCTCTTGTGCACACCTTGCACTATCTCTTTTGAGCTTTCAAACTCACTCAGAATTCCAAAGGGTCTCGACCCCTCTGCTTCCTTAGAAGATTTATGGTGCCCCCCTTGCACACTCTTCGCTCTTCCTCTTTAGCTTGTAAAGAAAAAACACTTTACCTCTAGTGCATGCCTCATGCTTACCTAAGCCTTCAGACAATGTCTTTCAACACTTTTTCTAAGTGTTTGCCTCGTGCACTCCTTGCACAAGTCTTCCTCTTTAATCCTAATCTCTTTCAGGTCCAATAACGCACTCTTGGTGTTCACTCAATACACACTCGCAGAGATTTTGTCTACAGTTTAAGAAGTTGACTATCTCTTGTCGCACACTTGCACTCGCTCAATGCACTCCTTGCAAACCTTATCTTCCATAGTGTTAAACAACTTTGGTTCTCCGTAACTTCACCAATACTTCAGATAATTATTGGCCCTATGCACTCCTTGCACTTTCTCAAAGAAATCCTTGTTGAGATCACAAAGTGTTCAACAACTATGTAGTGTCTTCTCCTTGACACTCTTCTCTCTAAACTCAAAACAAAGTTCTCTTGTGCACTCCTTTCAGCCACTCAATTCCCACCTGGCATAGCTCTATAGAGTATTCAACAACTTTGTATTCTACGCCTTCCCTTCAAATTTTCTCCTCCAAGGTGTTTATTAACCCTGAGGCTCCTCTTGAGCCGATAAAATATTTTGGTGTGCCCACCTTACATGCTCTCCTCTGAACTTGAAGCAGAATTCATACATGCACTCCTTGCACTGGCTCTCAGAGTTCTCAATACTCTATCGTGCACTCCTTTCACTTAGCCTAAAAGAACCCATAAAAACCCATCATACTCAAAAACATATAGTGAAGTCTATCTTATCCCTGAAAATGAAACCTATCTCATACATCTACAACATTTAAGCACACATTGTCAACACAAAACAAACATTCACCACACAGAAAAATCGGAAACAATGGAATCTTCTCTTTTGTATTAATGTGAATGTCAATTACAATATGTGCAATCTCGGACTGCAACAAAGTCTCGACTCTCTCCTCCTTCTCTTACTCGAATAATGAATAATTGATTAAAAGGATTTACAAAATATTGGCTCCTTGAGCCTTCCCTCCAAACTACACTAATGGTGTTTAATCACCATTTACAACGCCTAACTATTGAGGCTTATTACAATAAATGAAAATCTAGTCCAAATCAGATCTAGATCAACCTACAGTTAGCCATTAAAGCTGACTTTTTATACAGCCTATAGAACGACATCGCTTGGATCTGATCAAGCCTTACAACAGTTAATAACAATTTATTACATTGAATTTTTAAATTAAAGGAAAAATGAGAGGGTTGATGCCTCTCTCCCTTCTTAAATGCATGCTGATGTGTTGCATTGTTGATGCATGTTGAGGTTGAAAGGATGCTACTGCATCATACTCCACTGCTGGGAAAATCATGAACTCTTATTCATGACATCCTCTACTCCACTGTTGAAATCCTCCTGGATCCCAAACTTCTCTCTAGAGTTTTCCACCTGCTCCTCTACTTTGTTGTTGTTGTTGTTGTTGCTTCCATTCTATTGTTGCAGGTTCTCCTTCATTCATCCTCTCCTTGTTGACAGTCTCATGTGTTGATCTCAACATCATCTCTCTGATTTTCTCTATCTCTCTATCAAAATTATCCATTGGTTGGCTCCTTGGCAGTCTTCCTTGCTACTGCATCTCCTCATGATGATATAAGGGTAGATCAACTTGATCTCCCATTATGTCTCCAACACTTGTGGCCTTTAATTTCCACTTCACTGTAGCTTCCAGTTCTACAGGATCCTTACTGAGTTGATGCTTATCTATTCTCTCTGACATATTAGCTTCTACTAGTTCTCTTGCTGGTAAATCTCCATCTTCCTCCAGCCTCTCCTCAGACTAGAATTCCCCTTCTCTTTCCATGACTACATCCTGGTAGTCCTTCTCTAGTTTTAGATGGTTCAACCAATCCTTTAACATCTCCAACTCTTTCTCCCACTAAGTAAGAATATTAATTGTATGCTCCTTTTATTTTGATGGGGAAGATTCTAATGTATTCTCCTTCTCCTCCATGACAGTCACAACTGGTTGTCCTTTTGTTTCCTTTGCAACACATATGCTAGAATATGCTTGGCTAGTTGGCAGGAATATTTTGATTCCCCCAGTGATCAAAATGCTCCTTTGATCCTCCTCCATCAACACTCCTTGCTGATCTGAACTCCCTAATGAGTTATTGAAACTCTATGACAGTCTCATTTCATCTCTCTTGCCCACCTGAAAATTTAGGATTTCACTTCTGCCCTCCTGGCAGTCTATGAGATATTCAAATGATATCCTCTCATTGCCCACCTGGAAATATGAATTTTCATCACTTCCCTCCTAGAATTTCATGAGATCCTTAATTGATCGCATTCCTTCCTCATCACTGAGGTTCTCCCCAACTTCTGATTCATAGATGCAAACAGTGTCCTCTATTTCACTGAGGTATTCAACTTCCCTCATCCACCTCCTCAACACCTGTTGTTGCCTCTCGGAAAACAACTTCTCGACAGGCCACTTCACTCTTCTGTTCAAAGGACATTCATAATTCCAGTGCACCTAGGATTTTTTTTGCATCCTCAATGTTAGCCTCTCCATTTCTTCTCTGATCTTGATCCAAGTGGATATTGGTGGCCACCTACCTATTCCAACTGGCTCCTCGTGTCCGTTTTTTATTCATCACGTCTTTTTGTACTGCTTTATAATTGTGATTTCTACACTTCTAGGGTTGTCTTAAGCCTCACATATTCTCCAGGTAGATATGGGTGGCTTCTTGCCTAATCCAACTGCCTTTTTTTTAATGTTTTCATGTCATCATATCTTGTTGTACTTCCAGGGTTGTTTTGGGCCCCTAAAAGTTGTTTTCTTGACCCACCACAGCCAGACTATAGACACATTCAAAGTCTGATAGAGGAATGTGTATTTCTCTAAAATACCTTTCCAATGGGCTATCACGTGCCTAAAATAGAGGTCGTATGCAAAATTTATGACCCTAGGAAGTTGAGGTACCAAATTACACCAACTTACCCATAGGGCCCACATCACTTTTGGCGTTTCACATTCTAGGGTTAGGTTTTTGGATGTCTAGGGTTTTTTTCGTCATGAGTAATATGAAAAGGGCCTCTGGAGACTCGTTTTAATCCATTCTTATCAAAAAGATGTGCATAGCAGCCACATCTCTTCTCAGAGATAGATACCACCATTTGAGCAAGTTTTAGTTCTTTTGTTTTACACTTTCAGCCCATTTCATTCTTAATAGAAGATATTGTTCATTGGATATTTGTGTTACTCTTCCTATATCTGTGTTTATTGTATTCATTTTATTAATCAGTTCGTTCCGCTCCTAAATCTGGATCAGTGGTATCAGAGTGGTCTAGTCTTCATTTATTTTTCTTCGTCCATGTCCCCAACAATATTTGGGTACAAGGCATTGGGACTCGAACCAATCGAGCCATTACCAAATCTATCGCGTCGATCCTAAAAAAAACCCATGGTAGACAAAAAGAAAGATGATGGAGCAGGATATCCTATTAAAATGTTTCTCAAGGAAGCCCTCACGCGACAAAGGAATGAAATGATCGACAACTTTGCATAGATCATTCGACGGTTGCCCACAAGAGAAGCATCTTCATCAGGCGGCCATGTGACCCCCTTCAAGGTACAGGTAAATTTTTATATTCCATTGTTTGAAGGAATGATAGATGCATATGATGTAGATAAATGGTTGAATTTGCTTGAAGGATATTTTTCGGTCCAAAATTTTTCCAATAGGGAAAAGATCACTTTTTCACTCCTCGGGGTCATTCCCCATGTTAAAGACTGGTTGGATACTTACTATGAGAAAAGGGCCATGGATGAATATGAAATTTTTGTGGTGGAACCTACATGGGATTCCTTCTGGTATGCCATTAAAGAAAAATACCACCCTATTGGAAGCTATGAGGACCAGTACACTAGATGGACCACCCTATGTCAAGAAAGGGACCAGACAGTACCAGAATTCACCAATATTTTCCATACCATACACACACAATTGGGTATCAAATATTATGATCGTCATCTAGTGCTCAAATACCACGGTTGTTTGCATAGATACATTCAAACATAAATGGAGTTCCTGGACATCACCTCATTGGGCACAAATTATAGATACGTTGTCGATATCGAGAAAAAAATTAAGCAGAAACGACGACAGTTTGGATCTGCAAACCCATCACAACCGAAGCAGGGAAAAGGAAACCCCAACCCACATAGAAAGGGACCAATTCAAGATGGCCACCCTCAGGACAATCCATCCAAACCGCAAGACAAGAAGGGAAACGATAAGACGAAGAAGGACATGGAAAAATTTTGTGAGTACCATAAAAGTCCTTAGTACAACACCGACGAATGTATCTCCAAGAAGTCCCTCATGGACGAGTTGAAGGCTTCCATGTTAGAGGTCGATTCTGATTCTGAGTCAAATCCTGAAGGAGGGAAGTATATTATCGATGTTGAACCCAGTACCATGGTCTCTACCACCAAATTCTGGCCAAGTGAACCAGAAGATCTAGAGGAAAGTGAACACCTATTTCACTGGCAAATGTGGGTCAAGGGGGATCCAATTCATTTCATTTTCGACAACGGTAGTCAAAATAACTTGATTTCAGCAGAGGTCATCAAGCGGTTGAACCTGCCAACAACACCTCACCCGCAACCCTACACCATCAGCTGGATTCGTCAAGGAAGAGATCTCTGTGTCAGCCAATAGTTTCATCTTCCTTACGACATCAAGCCTTTCAAAGACGAGTTACTGTATGATATTTCTCCCTTGAAGTTTGTGATGTTATTTTAGGAAAACCATATTTGTGGAAGCATCATGTTGTGTATGTGTCTAGACCCCATAGTATTATTATTACTTTGGGCAGACAATTGTACAGGATCCTAGAGCTAGCACCGCCTACTACTATTTCTTTAATCTCTTTTAAGCAATGTAGTAAGGTCATTTCACATACCGAAAAGTTTGTCTTCTTTGTGATCCATGCTCACAGTAAGGAGAAGGTCATCACCACATCTGTGGCCCCTACACAATGCCTCTCTTTGCAGCAGAAGCAAGTGGACGGGATCATGGAAGAATACAGAGACATCTTTGTCTCACCTACAAGGGTACCAACACACTGCCAAGTCAAGCATCCAGTTGATCTGACCCCCGACTGACCTATACCTAATGGACCAATCTATCGATGCTTGGTGATGGAGAATGATGAAATCAAGCGTCAGATCCAAGAGCTTCTTCAAATGGGGAACATCTGACCTAGCTCCTCCCCTTGCGGAAGCCCGATTGTACTGTTGTAGAAGAAGGACGAAACTTGGCGATTATGCATTGATTACAGAGCCTTAAACAAAATCACAGTCAAGAATCACTACCCCATTTCCAAGATTGATGACCTTCTTGACCAACACAAGGGGGAAAATTTCTTCAACAATACTGACCTGAATTCTTTCTACCACGAGATTCCCATCGAACCAACTGATGTATCGAAGACAGCCTTCAAGTCTAAAGAATTTCTATATGAATGGTTATTCATAACCTTTGGCCTCACAAATGCACCAACCACTTTCATGAGGTTGATGGACGATGTATTGAGACCCTTCACAAACTCCTTTGTGGTATTATATTTGGATGACATCCTCATATTCAGCAGAACATGGGAGGAGCACATGCGACATATTCAACAGTTTTTTAGCACTCTACGACAACACAATATTTATGTCAACTTGGAAAAATGCTCTTTTGGAATGAACATGGTCTAATACCTGGGCTACATTGTTGATGAGCATGGGGTACATGTTGACCTAGCTAAGATCCAAGTCATCCATGACTAGCTAGCCTCAACCACACTGACCGAGATCGGAGCTTCATGGGACTAGCTAGGTGACCAAGGGTGGTGGTAGGGACAAGTTCATGTGGGGGAAGTAGCAGAAACGAGAATTCAAAGATCTAAAACATCAATTTTTCTCATCTCCAGTACTCTCCTTACCTGATCTGCAGCAACCATTCGATATTGAGTCTAATGCATCTGAATATGTTGTGGGCACAGTTCTCACTCAACATGGGAATTCGGTGGCATACCATAGTGAAACACTCTCTGATACTATCCGGAAATACCCCACCTATTACAAGGAAATGTATTCCATTGTACAAGCCTCTCGTCAATGGAAACATTACACTTTGGGGAAAGAGATGATCATACACACTAATCACAAGCCTCTGTAGTTCATACAGACATAGGGGAAACTGCAGAATGACTGCCATCAGAAGTGGTCCACCTACTTGCAACAGTTCCATCTCAACATCAAGTATAAGACATGTATCTCCAATCATTTTGTTGACTGCATCAGTCGTCCTCCTGTGGATGCACTTACCACTATGCTCCATTCCTATGGACATGAAACATCAGAGTGGCCCCAAATTTACCAGCAAGATCTGAACTTCACCAACACATATCATCTCTTTGGTACATGAACCATTGTCACTGATTTTCACATTCAGGATGGACTCTTGTGCCACCTGGGCCATCTCTGTGTTCGTACAAGTGTGTGTGCCAAGCTGATTTGGGAAACCCACTACAATTAGGTGGCAAGACATTTTGGCATAGAGAAAACTGTGGTCGTCCTTTAGAAACATTTTTATTGGCCAAAACTTCGACACGACATCAGCAAGTATATCATATCTTGCACTTCCTGAGCCATTTCCAAGCCAACCATTAAGAAGAAAGGATTATATGCCCCTCTTCCTATAACCGAGAAGTTGTGGGAATCCATCTCCGTGGATTACATGTCTAGTTTTCCATCCACCAAGCGCGAAAATGACTGTGTGTTTGTGCTCATTGATCGGTTTTTGAAGATGGCCATCCTCATAGCCTGTAAGAAGAATGTCACAACAGTGGATACTACCAAGATCTTCTTCGAACGAGTTTGGGTTCACTTTAGGATACCACATACCATCATCTTTTACCGAGATAGCAGGTTCCTTAACACATTTTGGTCGAGTATCAGGTCTCTGTTGGACACCAATCTCACAAAATCCACTTCTTTCCACCCCCAAATCAATGGCCAAACCAAGGTCATCAATCGAATGATTATGCACATCCTGCGCATACGCAATTCTAAGCATCTCCTTACATGGGACGAGAGTCTCCCATATGTCCAACATAATTACAACATGGCTCTCCATAGTTCCACTGGCCATAGCCCATTTCAGGTGAGTCTGGGATTCCAACCCTTGGGACCCATTGATTTTGCAATTCCTCTTCCCACTGCATAGACAGACACTTCCCCTGACCATTCTACAATTGACAAAGCCACCAGATTCATTGAGCAGATTCAACACATCCTCTAATAGGTCCAAGAGATTTTGCATAAATCCAATGCTAAGTACAAGCAGCGCCATGATAAACACAAGGTACCACACCAGTTTCAGGTTAGTGACAAAGTCAAGTTACATTTGTAGGAGCGTCTCACCAGGCCCCATCGAAAGCTTCGCCCCCTTTCGTTATGGGCCTTAAACTATCACCAAGGTTGTGGGTAGAAATTATTTTTACCTCAACACTCCATCCTTCCTTGGTCTGCATCCAGTATTCAATGTGAACCTCCTTTGGCCATATTTTCCACCATTCTTGGACACCTCTGAGATCACCGAAAAACTAAAACCAATAGAGCTCAACCCTAACTACATGGAACAAGCATCCATCGACCAGATAGTGGACATATAGGTCAAGGGAATCACCAACAACGGATCCAACTTTATCGGGTTGTCAAGGCAGGGCAAATCCTACACCAAGGCAAGTGGCTCACCTGGGGCCAAATCTAGCAGAATTTTCCTCACCTGGTGGGGGAACTCAACACAATGGAGACCATTTCTTCCTAAGGGGGATGATTGATCCAAGTGGATATTCGTGGCCACCCACCTATTCCAACTGGCTCCTCATGTTTGTTTTTTATTCAGCATGTCTTTATTTGCCACTTTATAATTATGAGTTATACACTTCTAGGGTTGTCTCAAGCCTCACTCATTCTCTAGGTGGATATAGGTGGCCTGTCACCTAATACAACTAGATTATTTTGTATGTTTTCATGTCATCACATCTTGTTGTACTTCCAGGGTTGTTTTGGGCCCCTAAACATTGTTTTCTTGACTCGCCACAATCAAATTGTAGACAGAGTTAGAGTATGATGGAAGAATGTGTATTTCTCTAAAAGACCTTTCCAATGGGCTATCATGCACCTAAAACAAAGTTTGTATGCAAACTTTATGACCCTGGGAAGTTGAGGTACCAAATTACATTAACTTACCCATAGGGCCCATGTGACTTTTTGTGTTTCACCTTCTAGGGTTAGGTTTTTGGATGTCTAGGGTTTTGGCATTCATGAGTATTATGAAAAGGGCCTCTAGAGCCTCATTGTAATCCATTCTTCTCAGACAGATGCATGTAGAAACCACATCTCTTCTCAGAGATAGCTACCACCATTTGAGCAAGTTTCAGTTCTGCAGTTTTACAGTTTCAACCTACTTTATTATTTAGTAGAAGATATTCTTCACTGGATATTTGTGTTATTATTCCTATATCTGTGTTTATTGAATTCAATATGTTAATCAGTTTGTTCTGCTCCTAAATATGGATCATATCTCCTCAATATCTTTGTTCATCTTTGCTTGATGCATTTGTTGCCGGTCTTCTCCTCAACCTCGTTTCTGGCCTTCAGTATCCATTTTTATTTCTCTTCCCCTAAGAATGTGACTTATTCTTCTAGATCAACCTACCTAGTTGTCTGCTAACTGTTTCACAATTGCAAGCAATATTTAAAAGAGAATCAACATTATGTCTCCTCCTTCACTTTCTATCTACTGATGAAATTTATCTCTGATACCACTTTGATTGTATCAGACTATCTCCTTTGTCTCCTCTCTCCTTTGCCTATTGTCTGCAAGAAACATCAAGCTCTGATACCACTTTGATGGTATCGGACAAAACCTTTTCCTAGGCTATGATACCACTTTGATGCAGGCCCCCCTCTTCCTCACAGGGCTGCGCGACCTCTCGGCCTAGGACCATTCAATCACTTGAGTCGAATCAACTCTTTGGGCCCATGCTGGAACCCAAATAAATTTACACAAGTCCCCCTTTCTCCAAAGTGAATGTTCTGTCAAACCCGCGAGCTCCTTCTCAGCCCCTTTGAAGAAATTGAACAACATGTGCTATCTCTCTATGTTAGGCCCCTCCCTTCATATGACCTCGGGCTGTGACTCGATTCCTACTCAAAGGGAACTTCAGAGCTTCAGGCTCTGGGCGTTTTCACTTCACCTATCTCCAATTTCTCCGAACTCTGAACTCGTGAAGTTCAAGATCCATGATGGGGATCAATGGTCCCTGCTTATTTTCCAAATCAATGACCCATAGAAACTTTGGGCTCCGACGCTTCAGTGAATTCCAAAACACTCCCCACAAAACCTTTGGACTGGCAAATATCCGAAGTTCACAATTCGACGCCATGTGTCCTCATAGAATTGACGGCTCTGATTAACTTTGGGAGTCAGAGATTCGGCAGTTCCCAAGTCTTCACACATGAAAACATATGGTGTGGAACCCTTCTGGAGTGCCATATCTTCTAACACGCATCCTCCTCTATTCAATGGTCATGATTGACTCTAGTGATTTGGCTTTCAAGAGTTCTCAATCCATGCGACCCCACTTTCTATGAATTGGTTATCCTCTGAACCGAAGGATCTTCTGACACATTTTCTCTGCTGACAGACAACTCATATGAACTTCAAGGCTTTGGCGTTCGAGATTTCTTTCTCCAACCAACTCCGCTTTCCTCTCATAGTGAATTTTCTCCGAAGTGGCAGATCTTCCTCCACACATCCTTTTCCAAAAGATGGTTGGGATGACTTTAGGACTCCAGGCTTCGGGAATCCTCAGGCCTTCACACTTCAATTCTTCTAGAGTGACTATTCTTCAGAGTGCAGGATCTGGCAACACCTATCCCTTTGGCTTGGACGACTCAGATTTGCTTCAGCTTTCATCTCTTCAAGATTTTTTCCACCCTTCTACACCTTCTTTCTTCCGTAGTGCCTAATTTATGGACTGCACGTCTGATGCCATGTACCTCCTAGCAATCAATGGCCAATATTTGCTCCGCTTCTTCTGGCTTCGAGGATTTTTGAAGAACCTCACTTAATTTCATCCCGAGTGGATCTTTTGTGGAGTTAACAATCTATTTCCACGTACCTTCCTGTTCCAATGTCTATGATCTACTTCAACACTTCTGTACTTTGAAGATTCTACAACTACCTCATCTGAAATATCCCATAGTGAAATTCCTTCGGAGTCTTAGATCTCACTCCACGTGTCCCTCCCTAGAACCAATGGCTAGGATGAACTCTGGGCTTCGGAGCTTCGGCGATTTCACTCATTTCTCACCTGGAATCTTCCGAAGTGCCTTTGCTCCGGACTTCCATATATTCCACCACCTGTCCCTTTGAATGATGGATGGTCTTGATCCAATTTGGTACTTCGGGACTTCAGAGAGTCTGCTTTCCTATGCACTCAAAAGGGGTTAAAGTCTCATGAACTTTACATGGATCCAATGGTTGTTGTTCCTCCATGCTCAGATCCAATGGTTGGGATATGATCCTACTCTTCATGCTCCTTCTGATGTTTGGAAGTAGATCTAACGGTCCATATCTCTCCTTACATCTTGATCCAACAATTTGTATCTCTCTTCCTTCTAATCTTCTACTTTCTCCCGAATTAGGAAAATTTTAAGTATTCAAAGGTTTCAACCTTTAAATATTCTCCCACGAGCCCGACTAATTGGGTATTGACTTTGCTTCTGGGAACACTATCCCTCTTGATCTTTCGAACTTGAAACAAGTTCACCTCACCTACACACACCTTTCACTATCTCTTCTCATCTTTCGAACTTGCTCAAAATTCAAAAGGGTATTGACCCCTCTACTTCCTTAGAATATTTTTGGTGCCCCCCTGGAACACTCTCTGTTCTTCCTCTTGAGATTTTAAATTGAGACCACTTTACCTCTGGCGCATTCCTCGCGATTACCTGAGCCTTTAGATGATGTCTTTCAACACTTTGTCTAAGTGTTGGCCTAGTGCACTCCTTGCACAGGTCTTCCTCCTTAATCTTGATCTCTTTTAGTTTCAATAATGCGCTCCTGCCATTCGCTCAATGCACACTTGCAGATATTCTCTCAATATTCTATGTCTCTTGGTGCACACTTGCGATCACTCAATGCACTCCTTTTAGAGATTCTCCTCCAGAGTGTTCAACAACTCTGGTTCTCCAGAACTTCACCAATAATTCAAATAATTATTGGCCCTGTGCACTCCTTGCATTTGCTCAAAGAAATCCTTGTTGAGATCATAGAGTGTTCAAAAACTCTATTGTGTCTTCTCCTTTACACTCTTCTCTCTGAACTCGAAACATAGTTCTCTTCTGCACTCCTTGCACCCGGTCAATTCCCACCTAGCAGAGCTCTATAGAGTATTCATCAACACTATCTTAAGCACCTTCCCTACACAGTTTCTCCTCCAAGGTGTTCATTAACCTTGAGGCTCCTCCTAAGTCTGTAAACTATTCTGGTATTCCCACCTGACATGTTATCCTTTGAACTCGAAGCAGAATTCAAATGCACACTCCTTGCACTGGCTCACAGAATTCTCAATACTCTATCGTGAACTCCTTGCACTTAGCCTGAAAGAACCCAAAAAAACCCAGCATACTCATAGACATATAGTGAAGTCTATCTTATCCCTGCAGATGAGACCTATCTCATACATCTACAACATTTAAACACACATTGTCAACGCAAAACAAATATTCACCACACATAAAACTCATAAACAATGGAATTTTCTCTTTTGTATTAATGTGAATGTCAATTACAATATGTGAAATATTAGACTGTAACATAGTCTCGACTCTCTCCTCCTTCTCCCCCTCGAATAATGAATAATTGATTACAAGTATTTTACAAAAGAGGGGCTCCTCGAGCCTTCCCTCCAAACTACACTAGTGGTTTCTAATCACCATTTACAACGCCTAACTATTGAGGCTTACTACAATAAATGAAAATCTAGTCCAAATAGGATCTATATCAACCTACATTGATCCATTAAAGGAAAATCTATCTACGGCCTGTACAAAGGCATGACTCGGATCTGCTCAAGCGTTACAACATTTAATAAAAAATTATTACATTGAATTTTTAAATTTAAGGAAAAATGAGCGAGTTGACGCCTCTCTCCCTTCTGGAATGTGTGCTAATGTGTTGCATTTTTGGCACATGTTGAGGTGGAAAGGATCTCCTGCATCAAGAGCCCCACTATCAGAAAGATTATCCTATTAAGAAGGTAAGAGATGTTGGACCAACATGATAGACGACAATAGGAGATTTGGGCAAGACCCATAGGATTCATGCAACGGTGAATAACCTCCATGTCGAGCATTGGTCTACAGTGCTTCAGACTTTAGGTACAATAGTAGATCAACAGTTACTATTTTGGTAGATCCAAGAGCTACTGAAATTTTTATATCTAGTCTTGCGCTTAAAATAATTAAGGTAAAGGCAATTGAACAAGATGAGTTTAGATATGTAGAATGGACATCTGGTGCCAAGAAAAAGTTGGAGGAAATGTTAATGATTGTAACATTAAATTGGGTGATTTCGTCGCGATAGTAAACCTTTATGTCACAATCTTAGAATGTTACAACATTGTGATTGGAACGGACTGGTTAGAATTGCACAATGCAATACTTAACTATAAGACTAAGCGATTAATTTTAATTGATGACTTGGGACATAGTAGAGTACTTGTGGGAAGAAACCAAGGAGTGGCGTTGATATTTATTTCTTCCCTACAATTACAAAAAAATATGCGTAAGGGATGTAATTTGTATTCCATTTTAGTTCTTAACAAAGAGGGGGACACGGAAGGATTGGAAAACCTTTCTATAGTATCATAATTTTCTGATGTATTTCTTGAGGACCTACCAGGTTTACTGCCAGAAGGAGAATTGGAATTTACCATAGATTTAAAACATGGAACATAACTGATTGCAAGAACGCCATATCAGATGTTGACACCTGAACTGAAAGATTTAAATATGCAATTGAAGGAGTTACTAGACTTGGGACATATACGTCCAAGTGTATCGTCGTGGGGTCCACCAGTGATTTTTGTAAGTAAGAAAGATGGATCATGGAGGCTTTGCATTGACTATTGTCAATTAAACAAAGCCACGATCAAGAACCAGTATCTGTTACCGAGAATTGATGATTTAATTGATCAAATGAAGGGAGCAACAATGTTTTCAAATATTGATTTGAGATTGGGATATCATCAGTTACGAATAAAAGAGGAAGATATCCCTAAGACCGCATTTAAAACAAGATTCATACATTATGAATTTATTGTATTGTCGTTTGGATTGACGAATGACTCATGCATATCCATGAGTTTAACGAATGGGGTATTTCCTGAATACTTGGACAAGTTTGTACATGTATTTATTGACAATATACTAATTCACTCTCTAACGAAAGAGGAGCACGACGAACATCTGAGATTGGTTTTGCAGTGCCTAAGAGAAAACAAGTTGTATGGAAAGTTGGCGAAATGCTCGTTTTATCAGAAAAAAGATTCACTATTTGGGACATATCATTTCTAGAGAAGGTATCTCTATGGATCTAGCGAAGGTAGAGAATATTATGAAATGGCCATTGGCCAGCACCTAAAAATGTGAAAGAAGTACATAGTTTTATGGGATTACTAGGTTACTATTGACGCTTTGTTGAAGGCTTTTCAAAGATAGAAAATCCAATTAGGGAATTGCAGAAGAAGTATAAAAAAATCGTATGGACAGAGAAATGCATGGAATCATTTCAGAAGCTTAAATAATTGTTAACAACAACACCGATACAGAAGGTTCCTTATATGGACAAGGAATTCTTAGTATGCATGGACACATCCAAGGAAGGATTAGGTGGAGTATTCATGCAAGACAGTCGAGTGATCGCATACATTTCAAGGAAACAAAGAAGGTATGAAGATAATTACGCAACACACGATTTCAAATTATTAGCGATTTTTTATGCCTTACGATTTTGGAGACACTATCTTATCAGGAAAAAAAATTGAACTGAAAATTGATCACAGTGGATTGCAACACATTTTTACTCAGAGTGACTTGAACACACAAAAAATACATTGGTCAAAGCTTCTAAGTGAGTATGATTTTGAGGTCAGGTATATTAAAGAAACAATTAATAGAGTAGTAGATGCATTGAGTCGGAGACCACGCATTTTCTCAGTAATTCCCCTAAAGGAGAATCATCGAGAAAATATTTTAGCATTGAAAATTGATGATGATTGGTACAAGGAAGCAAAAGAAAATATGGGTCAAGATACCATGATTGTACCGATGTATGATGGTTATTCCTTGGACAATAATGAACTTCTAAGATATAATGGAAGAATTAATGTACCACTAAATGATGAATTGAAAAGGTTAATTTTAAAGAAGCTCATCGAGTAGTGTATATGGCTCATCTTGGAGTCACGAAGAGGAATGAAGACCTTCAAACTTTATTATTTTGGAAGGGAATGAAAACATATATAGTTAATTATGTGGTGAGATGTCTTGAATGTTAGCAAGTGAAGGTTGAACACATACATCCAACGGGATTGTTATAGCCACTTGCGATACCTAAATCGAATTGGGAAGTCATTTCGATGGATTTTATTGTTGGATTGACAATTACATAAAAGAGACATGATTCTATTTGTGTAGTCTCTGACACTCTGACGAAAATTGTGCATTTTATTCCAGTTTGTACGACGTATCAAGCACCAGACATAGCTAGAATTTTTGTTAATGCAATTGTGAGATAGTATGGTGTACCAAGAAAGATAATATTCAATCAAGGATCAGTATTCACCAAATGATTTTGGACTAGTTTCCAAGAGGATTTGGGGACGCAATTGAATTTTAGTACAACATATCACCCCAAAACAGATGGAAAAACTGAACGAACAAATAAAATTCTAGAGTATATGCTTTGAATGTATATGATGGATCAACAGAAATGATGGGAAGAATTCTTACCATTGGTATAATTTGCGTACAACAATAATTACCATAGTTCGATAAATATGGCATGTTTTGAGTTTGTCTACATATGATTGTTTCGTACACCTTTGAGTTGGGATCCACTAGAGGATAGGGTCCTGGTGGGACCAGAAGTGATCCAAGAAATGTAAGAACAGATGCAAACTATAAGGAAAAGGATTAAAGAAGCACAAGATCAGAAAAAAGATTTATGATGATGCGCATCATATTGATTGTAGTTATCAGGTTGGAGATAAAGTATTATTGCAGGTGAAGTTGCATAAGAGTTCGATTTATTTTGGAAAGGGTGCTAAACTCTCTCCAAGGTTTGTGGACCTTTCGAAGTTGTATAAAGGAAAGGACCAGTGACTTATCGACTAGCCTTACCTGATTCTTTGAGGCGTATGCACTATGTGTTTCATGTATCAGTTTTGCGACATTATATTTCAGATCCATCACATGTTATTGACTTGAGTCGATTGCAGGTATCAGACAAGGTTTCTCCCATAGCAGAGCCAATCCACATACTGGACCATCACACTCGAGAACTACAACATCTATTGGTCGATCAGTTCAAGGTATAGTGGGATAGTTATAATCCTAATTCTTCTACATGGGAGGATGCATATGAGATGCATTGCCAATTTCCTTATTTATTTTTATAGTTGGATATATAGATTAGTATCAGTTACATTTATTTCTTTCATTATTAGATTTTACAAACTTCGGGACAAAGTTTAAAATAAGAGGGGTTGTATGTAACATCTAGTTCCACTGATCACATTTCATACATTGACTTATTCTTTGAGGACACTTGCGAGCAAGTGATCTCATAAAAACATAGTTTATTATGAGTATCAGTTTGGTTTATGTGTTGATACAATGATTTAGAATTGAAATTTATATGTTATTGATAGTGATGTATACCATTGACAGGTATTATGATGAGACTTCCTGAGTGTGTTGGAAAAGAGACATGATAAGTATGTTGATTGCATCAACAAACTTCCTTGGACCCCAGATTGAGTCAGAGATAGGGATGATTTTAGGGGCTAAATTTCACTCATGGGCTAATTTTCCATGGTTTTTCCAAAAATGAGATTCGCTATTTTAAAAATGATTTGCCCAAATTCTATAGGATAAAATTATTTTACCTTAAAAATCGCCAAAATTTTATAAAAACTATATAAAATCCTTAGAAATTTAAATATTTTTACAAAAATATCGCCAATCATTTATAGTTGGCATATGAAGGATTAGTAAGATTCGCCAAGGTTTCTAAAATTTAAAATAAATTTCCATCCTTAAAATCATCCCTGGGACTTAGAGAGTGGATTTTTACTTTGGTTTGAGTAATTTATTTTTCGCATATATTATTGGTGAGAATTTCAGTATGGATTTCATGTATATGGATTATTAACATTATCTTTGTCAGTGGATGCAAGCATGGTGACACTTGCTAATATAAATCACATATGGATTAAAGGGGTCATACATAGATACCAGATGGATGAGAGAGACATGTGGCATCATCCTTATCACAGCCTACTAGCACTCCCACCGTGACCTGAACTGATGGTTCACAACTACCTTTTTCTGAGAGATTCATGATGTCATGAGGGAATACTGAGACATTAAATCACGAGGATTTTTTAGGGGTGTGTAATAAGGAAGATTCCTTATTCCTCTGTAATCCCTTAGTATCACACAAGGTTGACAACTGGAGTATTGACTCCAAGTGTTGGACAAATTCCAAACTAGTCAATGGTGTCTTGAAGGGCACATAGCATGAATAAATTATGAGTCAATAAAATTCTAGAAGATGTTAGGAAATAAAATGAATATTTAGACTTTGTTAGAGTAGAAAATAAAACAAATATTTAGAATTGATAGAAAAGAGAAAATGAATTTATATAAGTATATATATATATAAATTATGAAAAGGAACATAATAAAATATAAGTTTAATTGTTATGCCTAATAAAATTCTAGAAATGGTAGAATTGGGTCTAAGGGACACTAGACTAATTAAAACCTAGAGAGGGGAGAATAAATTAAAAACATGTACATAATGTGTGCATGAAATTAATAAAAAGGAATTGTTAATTAAAGGAAAATATATTCATGAGAGAAAGCGTTGTCAACATAGAGTTATTATCTTTTGATGGGAGTAAGTGACACACCGTCAACTAGAAGGATAGATCTGGGTCAAGGTTGTCTAATTAACCCAAGTCGTTTGGTGTGACCTATCTTGACGGGTTTTATGGCACCGTTAGCCATCTAGGGTCCTAAAATAATGAAAGAAAATAAACTACCCTAAAGCTATAACTACGATACTATGTACATGAATCTAATTATTTACAAATGCTAAACAAAAACATAAATATGAACATGTGATTATGAACATGATATTTACAGTTTGCAAGTTTTGGTGGATGTCTTGCGAAATCATTATTTTTGCAACTATTTATGAAGTACATAAAGAAAACACATATTTTTATATTTTCTGTTTTATAATTTAAAATCTAAGAACTCAAAAAAAATACTAATAAAGCATAATTTGAAACAAGAACAAAATAATATTCACATCGAATTTAAACTTTCTTATTTCAGTAATAAGTAAATAATAATAGAATTTGAATGTGAATAAAACTAACCTGAGATTAGTCTCATACTGTGTCTATATCCCTGTGAAATCCAAACTTCTAGCTATCTTGCCCGTGAGAGAAATATGTAACAGGCTTGTGCTAACATCTCCAGAATAAACTCAATGTATTTTTGGGAGCAAGGATATAAGAACAAGGTAATAAACATATCAATCGAGTGACCTTGTAATGATTAATGTTTACACTAAAAGAAAATTTAATGTGAAGCATTCAGATAATACATTACTTAACATCAAAGCATAAATCAATGATACTAAAATGAAATAACGATCACATGTGTCACATACGAACAACAAATCATAGACAGAATTTAAAATGCTGAATAAAATGAAACATTATATGCTATTGAGGATAACGTTGTGTAACATATTAATATTCCATAATATAAGAGGCAAAACATAAATGGAATAGTGTCACACTGGTCTAAAGCCGAAATGTGAACAAATTGTCGATTCAGTTATGAGAATTACATGTCCATAATCTGTTCGAGAAAAGATGTCTTTCACTAAAAAAGTGAATAGTATTTAAAGTAACCTAGGATCCACATACTCATATCTCACATGATAGAGTTGAATCTCCCAAAATCAAGTAATATTACAAAAATAGTGGATTGAAAACACTCATAATAGAGTTGGTTTATTCAAAAATGAAATCAAAGTTTTTATAAAACATAAATAAGGAGAAACTACTAATCATTTAGGTGTATAGTTGAAAATATTTCCTCCAAATAATCAACAGCAGAATGTCTCATTTCCCGAGAAAATCAAAACCAATTTGATAAATTAGAAAAACAATTACTAATAACTATTTCTTATTAAAAGAGACTTGGCTACAGAATTGAAGATTTTGTAGCCAGACTTAATTTTAGTAAATGAAATCAAACTTCAAATCTATTTATTTTGAATTAGATAAAAAAATAAAATGAAAGGATAGTAAAATTGTTTTACCATTAAAAGTTAACTAAAGAGGGATCAAATAATTCAGAGTTTATTATTGCCTTGACACTGGTCAAATTCTTAATGACTATGTTTCCAGATCTCTTGATGTGTTTAGTCTCCCTCTCTGTATGCACCTTGAGATCAAGGTTTTCTTGCTTCAACAAATCATTCTGAGCAGTCATAGTTTTAATTCGTTCTTGTAAGACATGAATGTCGGTATAGTAAGTAATGCTCAACCCAATCGAAACAACCATCATAGTGTACATGGGAGATGGTAGGTCGATGTAGGACACAATAAACCAAGGGTGCTTTAGTCTTACCTGTCGTTTTCTTCAGATCTTACCTAATACCGGAGAATTCTTATTTACCTTTAAGGCATGGTGGTAAATTTGTCACAAAATCATAAGGTTCAGTATGAATGATAGCCTCCTTCCTGGAACCCTGAATTTCTAGATCTTCCCAAACTAGAAAATCATCTATCTCAGGATCTGAACCCTCATCGATCTTGATTAGATCGATCGATCTCAAATGAGTATCGTTTCAGTTCCTTATTTTCCTAGATATTAGGCGACACACTTTCTTGTTCTTGAAACCCAAATCTATGGACTGTTGTTTTGTTCCTTTACAAAGTATCTTGGCATCTAACTTTACATTAACGTTCAATCTAGCATCATTCACAGGCATGAGAGGATCATTTCCCTTCAATTCATCAGTCTCTTTCTTTGAAAATCTTGCAAGTGAAAACTTACATGGTGATCCTTTGTCTAGAGGGGTTTTATCAGTAAACTTTGGTTCATTAATTGAATTACCGAACTGGTCTTCAACCACTGGCTTGTCTAAGTTAGGGTTTGTTGTTAAAAGAGGGTTTTATGTAGGATCAGCCATGGTGAAACCATTCCTCATCAAAATTCTCTATCAACTATCACCTATGGTCGATAGATGATATATCAACAAGATTTTAACCAGTCCATGGTGGGACAGGCTCAAATTGACACCATGTCACTTGTAACTCTTGGAAATCTTCTAGAGACTCATCAATAAGTAAAATGGCATATCTAAATTGAAACCTATGAAATTCATGAGAAAACGAATATGGTAGAGAAATACCAGTCCGTATCGACCTTCGCAAGTAAAATTTTTTTTCAGAATTAACAATAAACTATGCCATCTAGGTTTTAACAGGGCGATAGGAATACCTTTTACACAACAGTTAGGTTTTTGAAAGGTCATAAACAAATTCCACAAGACTTATTCTATCTTGGTGTTTTTAAACAATCTCTCGCCCTTTGATGGGAGCCATGTTGCTTTGCTAACGAAATCTTATGTCAATTCAAATTGCATGTCTCTTATCTTAGCTCTGAACCCGTTAAAGGTTCGTGTGAAGGCTTCTTCTACCTGAAGATTATAACCCTCAAATTTCTTAAGGAATATATCCCAGCCATGTTTCTTTAGGTCCTCAATTGCATCGGCATGGGAAACTAAGGCTTGGAATCCATTTGGCTCTATTCGAACAACAAGCGCCATGACCGTTGTAACCAAAATGAAACATAGATTACTCAGAATAGTCTTAGGTTCCAATCATGCGAGCAACATAAAAAATTCCAAATGGAGAGTGCAAACATGAAAATAGCCAAACCTGTGGGTTATCATAACTTGGATAATGGGAACGAAAACCAGAGGGTTCATTGTATTCCTTAACATCTCTTGTGATGTGTGCCAAAACTATAGAGTACCAAACCCTATGTAGATAATGAATATCTTTATTAATGCTTTGAGCCAGCCAGGTAAGGTGAAAATGCCAGTACAACAGGTTTGTACTCATTGGTATGAGTGTTGTTATGACCATTGAAAAAAAAGATATCAAATAATTAACCAAGGTTCTTCATGAATCAAAGAAATTCGATAATGAAATATCAAACCATTGAAACAATAATAATCATATTAACACAAAAAAATGGATCCAACAACCATTTCATAAGATTTGAATTTTAATTAAATATGGGTTACCTTTAAAAAGATGTTTCTAAGGTACAAAAAATTATAACACCAAGCTAAGTTTTATGTTTAATTCATGCTTGCAGTCATGAATTAAAATTAAAACAAACAAAAATGAAAACAATAAGAAATTAATAAGGAAATCTTTTAATCCGTCATTCATTTCGAAACTCTCAAAAATGTTTAAAAAATTGAGGTGATGGCAGCTACAGAAAAATGCAATTTCTTCCGATCATGTTAAATATTAAAATCATGTGTGGCTTCCAATAATGGAGACATACTGGACGAAGCAGTTATCTCTGCATCACCAGAAAATCCATGTTAGGGTGAATCAGAAAGAATGATTTTTTAAGAAACAGTTGACAGCAGCTCAAGCATCCTGATTAAAACTCAGAAAATAATGCATTCTAGCATCAGATGTGTTTCTATCAAAAATAAAATATGGTATCAAATCTAGATTACCTGCAAAATGATGTTTAGGCAATTGACTATGATACTTTTGACAGGGCCACTGCTGCCAACATGCATCCATAGCCTCAATAGGGATGTCATTTAACCCACTCTAACACCTCTGTCCTATCCAAGAGTCATCCATTCATGATAAAGAACATCTTTACTTTTGACCAATTCAATAGGACATACCTGAAAAATATTCTTAATGTCGGCATTGCTTCGCTGCTAGCAGGCATGTTCAGTACCCAACGAAGTTGACTTGGCATCATGCATGCATTTACCCACTACCAGGAGACCTGTTCAGTGTCTCGGTGGGTTTACAGACACTTCCCACACCTTACAGTGCTTTCAATTCTCTAGATTTTTTTTACAAATTTACAGAAACTTTATGATATTCAAGAGAGTGGGGTGATGCTAAAAATATCAGATTTTGCTAACAAAACTTGATCTTTTACAACTTATTTTTTTGTTTGATGACCTTCATCATGATCTGAACACTTAGATTTTTGTTAAGAAACCATCTCAAGGACAGGAAGGTATAATCGAGTTGTTTTCCTTAAAACAGGGACAACGTTAAGAGTTTTTTATTAATGATAATCGTGTCTTCTCATAATTTGAGAGAGAAACCAGGAACACAGTTTTGAACAGAAATTTACTTATGCTTATATGAGTTTTAGCATTTATAGCACTGATGATTTGAGGAGTCGTCAACTGTTTCTCATGGATGAAAATTTTTATTTCCCTTCCACAGATGAAATGGCGACTCATACATCATTGTTTGAAAATAAATCAAAATCAAGCAAAATGAAAAGAAGCAAAATCAAAAAACAGAAAAGAAAATTAAAAATAAATAATATGTACAAAAGGTGGATATGAAATCATTAGGTGAAATACATTTTGAGAGACTATCCATTCACTAGGAAAGTGTCTGGCTGTCCCTCCAAATTATGCAGACAGAAAGAGTTGGGACCCAATTTTTTAGAAATTACAAATGGTCCCAACCACACATTCTGGAACTTGGTGTGTTCCCCTTTTCCCTCGTGAGATTTTTCCCACTTAAGAACCAAGTCTCCGACATTGAAATTCCTATCTGAAGAAGAATTTGAATCAAACCATCTTTTTACAATTTGTTGATGTTGATCCAGTTTTTTCTTTGCTTGTGTTCTCACTTCCTCTAGTTTCAATAAGGCATTTATTCGATTTTCTAGAGGAGGGAACTCCTCTTCTTGAACTTTCTGTGACAACTGCAGTGAGGGAAGTAAAACATGTGGAGGGAGAATTGATTCTCTTTCATAGAGGAGAAAGAAATGGGAATTATCAACAGAGGCTTTTGGGTTTACCCTATCAACCAAAAGTGCATTATATAGTGCATTATGCCAATTTTTCTCATTTTCTAAAATTGTCCTTTTAATAATCTTGATTAATTTTTTATTCATTGATTCTACTAGGTCATTTCCTTGATGGTAGTAGCTTGCAGAATACTTCAATTTAATCCCTCTTTCCAAAGAGAAAACATTCATATCAAGAAATGAAAACTAAGAGGCATTATCAAATACCAAACATTCGGGAATGTCAAATCGAGAGATGATATGAGAGTTAAGGAATAATACTACCTGATTTGTGTTCACCACTTTCAAAGGTACATCCTCATACCATATAGTAAAATAATATATTGTCATAAGGATATACTTGTGTTGTTGCGAAGAAGAAGGATTAATTGGTCCTATGATGTCAAGGCCCCATTGTTGAAAATGAGAATCTATAATAATAGGATGCAAAGGGAGTGCTACCTTTTTCACCCGTCCTGCAACCTTTTGGCAGATTATGCATTTATGACATAGTGCATGGATGCCTTTAAACAAAGTGGGCCAATAGTACCCAACTCTTAGCACTTTGTGAGCAATGGTATCTCCACCAAAGTGAACACCGAATTCACCTGCATGAAGTTCAAATAGCACTTTCTCCGACTTTTCCTTTTCCAAACAATGCATAAGAACACCATCAAAGTTGTTTCCAAATAATACATCGTTGATTAACTGGAAAGATGCAGATTTTAGCCTAAGTGATATTTTGTTTTTAGGATCAAGATTACGGGGATCGGATCCATGTGTCAAATAAAATTTAATGTTCACATACCAAGAATTGACAGTAACTTGCGCACAACTAATTTGTTTTTTGTTATGTTGTTTTACAGTTAAGGTGTTGACTTGACTTTCCTATTCTTCAACTGAATCAGCCACTAGTTTACATAGGCCTTGACCTCTAACAATCTGTGCAGGGGTTATTTTGAGTTCATGTTCCTCTAATGATGTCATCCAATTTCCCCTTTTCTCACCCAGTTCTTTTTATACTAACAGGTTTCTTACAGCTGGGTAAGGAACAAAAACCTTTGTTCTGGATTTCAGCAGGTATGACTGAAAGTGTTTCACTGCTTTAAAAACATCATATGCATGTTGATCCACTGTTGGGTAGTTAAGCTCTGCTCCTTTGAAATTTGATCTCATGAAGGAAATAGGTATTTCATTGCTTTCAACGTTTTTCTATGTCAACACAGCAGCATAAGATCCATCAAAAGAAAAGGTATAAAGAGTGAAATCCTGAGAAAAATCAAGACTCATCAAGGAACGGGCTTCTATTATTAATTTTCTAATTAAATTGAAGGGCTGACTTTCTTTTCGTCCCCAATGATATAAAACATCCTTTTTTATTAATTTTTTGTAAGGGTCTTACCATTTACGAGAAACTTGGGACAAATCTTCTGACAAAATTAATCTTGCCCAAAAAGGACTGCATGGCTTTTTTGGAAGGAAGGGGGAGCTTAGCAATAGCTTGAGTTATTTCAGGGTCAATAATCATTCTATCTTTAGATACTATAAGCCCGAGCAATTTACCTTTCTCTACTACAAAAACCGAATTCTTAGGGTCTATATGAAAAACTTGCGACATCGTTCCAGGACAACCCTGAGGTGAGACAAGTGATCTTTCTTGTTTTTAGAGAATACGGTGACATCATCAAGATAGACCACGACTGATTGTTAATGAGGCCACAAAAAGAAATATCCATTGATTTCTGGAAAGTGGAGTCGACGTTTATTAGTCCAAAAGGCATTTTCCTATAGGCATAAGTGCCCCATGGGGTGTGAAAGGTGGTTTTAGGCTGATCTGAGGGAGACATGAGGACCTGGTTGTATCCCGAAAATCCATCTAGTAAAGATAGTCTTTCCAAACCAGACACTTGTTGTAGAATTTGTTCCATTGGAGGAACATGGTAGTTATCTTTATCAGATGCTCGATTCAAGTTTCGAAAATCGACACAAAGTCGAATTTCACCACTTTTCTTCCTTACAGGGACTAGATTAGACACCCATTGCATGTGCCTTACCAGGAAAATTATCTTTGCAGTTAGCAATTTATTCAGTTCCTTTTTAATAGTGGGTTCAAATTTAGGGTGCATATTCCTCAATTTATTTTGAGAAGGATGTGTCAGGGGTTTCATGGAGATGACATGGTGTATGATATTGGGGTCAAATGTTTTCAAGTCATCATACGTCTAGGAAAAAACATCTTTAAATTATTTAAACAATTTTATAAAAGAAGATCATTCGTTCTCAGAATAACCTGTTCATGGATTAATATTTTAAGGATTGTCTTTTGTTCCTAAATTAACCATTTCTTAAATCAAAGAAGAACTGTTTGCTTTACAATTTACCGTCCCTCTAAATTTATCATGCATGTCATAAAATTTCTCTAGTCTTACAACGGATCTAGGGATAGATTTTACCAGCTCAAAAGTCGATTCAGGAGATCTAGGATATGATATTACCATGAATTTATAGAGGTTTTCATCACGAGTGCCTTCATCAATGACTGCACCTTTGAAGGTGTCTTCCACGTGAAGAAAGTTGATGATTTGTTGGTCATCATCGAATACTCTCCAGTTTGTGATGTTATTCAAGATAGATGACCTGAATAACAATTCAATTGAAAATTCATTAGGGGAAAGACCTTCAGTGGGCAACAATTTAGAAGAAACATTGGCCAATAAATCATCTTCTAAATTACTTAATCTAGGAATGGAATTTATGTTAAATGCTGAAATTTTTTGCATCAAACTCCATACCTCGGTTTGGTAGATTTTCATATGTGGTGATAAGCAATGTATGGCATTTCTTACCTGCTTAACCACGATTTATGAATCACCAAATACCAACAAATTTTTCACTTACATTTCCAAAGCTTTCCTAAGTCCTTGTAGAAGTTCTTTGTACTCAGTGGTGTTATTAGTGCCCTCAAACTCTAGCCTGCAAGAAATAAAATTTTATTACCTGCAATATCGATGAGCACACAACCTGCACCTACTCCTTCTTGGGATTTGGATCCATCACAGTACAACGACCAAATTTGGGCTTCGTCGGTGGTATTTGGCATACTTAGCAAAGTTGATGTCTAAGTATAGGTCATAACTTCTGATCGTTGCCTAGGATCAGTAATAGGAGAAATTTCGGTCATGAAATTACCAAAGAAGGTATTCATTCCTTGAATTTCAAATGAATTAGCATATGCAGTGAAAGGTTCATTTGCATCATTTATATCCATCATGGTATTCTTAAGATAACATTTTCTGTTTATCATGATTTTGTTGGGTTGTCCATTTTCAGGTAGCCACAAATGAGACCAATATGTGGCCAAGTAACCATGCAGTTGCTCTGACTAGTACCTACTTAAAAACAAACCGTAAACTTCAAGGATATCAACAATGATAATTTCAATTATTTGATGAACCTTAGGATTGAAAGATAATCTAACCAGAACATTCTTAAGCTCACCAATTACCTTAATGTTTTTTCGATCTACATGAATGATCTTGAGATCATAAGGTTTAACTTTTGCATTAATTTTTTGACAAACAGATAGAGGCATCACGTTTTATGATGCATCATAATCGACCATGCAATTATGTACATTCCTATTAAAAATTTCGAAGGTTAACCAAAAACATGAGACATTCTTCCGAGTGTTAACAACATAATTCTGTTGATTTTTAGTTGTTGTCCCTAAAACAGTTTTATCTACATTTGCTACATTTTTTCCTACTAAATCCCTTTTATCTGGAAGTTTAGATGTCGTTTTAGTTGGGATTTCTCTGGCTATATTTGAGCCAATTTCTGTTGATTTCTTGCTGCTAGGATTGTTATTTTTATTGTTTTCAGTGATATTTTGAAGCATTTTCTGCAATAAAAGGGGAAATTTCAGTAGCTTGAAAACAAAAATATTATCTCTAAGTTTTTTTAGATATTCAATCAAATAGTATTATAAAAATGGGGCTGTTAATATTTGTTTTCTTTCATCTTGCTTTGACTCTTTTGGAAACACGTTTTTATTCACTTCAGAAGGGGGTTTGTTTTGTGTTTTTCTCCTTGTGTTGTAGGGGTGAACAATTTTGAAATTTTCTTGGAAGATACTGTCTGAGAAGTGACCGAAGTCATTGGGAGATGATTCCTCTTCTTCAGGTTCTTCTTCTTCAAGTACGTCTTCATAATTTTTGGGAGGGGAAGAGTTATCATGTGGTTCTAAGATGGTTTGCAAAGCATACTATAAACTTTCGAAATTTAGACCTTCAATGGTCGGGTTTGGCCGGTTGGGGGGAAAAGGTTTTCTGAAAGGAGGTTTAAAAATTCCTTTAGTTGTTGATTCCTCCTCGGCTAATCTCTTCAAGTCAACAACCTGACTGGACAGTCTTTGGAAAGCTTTCTTCAAGCTTTCGAAGTCTAAATTTTCCGATTGATTTTTAGTTTGAAGAGGCCTAGTAAGGATATCTATTTTCTTTTTAGAGGATGAATTTGTTTCAACTTCACTACTAATATTATCTTTCAGGCTCAAAATATCCTTTTCAATTTGGCTTGCCTCCTCACAGGCTTCAAGAAACATGTTCTTTTTAGACCTTTTGACCCATATGGCTATATTATTGCGCAAGGATTTAACATAATATGCAATGATTAAACTTTCAACGGCCATTGAATTTGCAAGGATTTCATTCTTTAAAGTAAGAAATCTTTGGTTAAAATCTTTCACTTTTTCCCTAGGATTCATCTTTAAGCTAGAAAGTTCCATAATCAAGACTTCTGTATATTTATCATCTCCGAATTTTTCTAAGAAACAAGTTTCAAATTTGTCCCAAGAGACAATGGTTTGGGGTTGTTGAGAGAAATACCATGTGGAGGCATTTCCCTCAAAAGTATAAGGGAATAATTTGCATACTACATCCTCATGTTCAACACTCCGGAGTCTAATGGCCAACATAAATTTTTTGATATGTTCCTCAGCAGACTGCTTTGATTCTGGATCAAATTTGGGCAAAACCATTTCTTTGTGTGTTTCGATAATGGGTGTTGGGGTCCAGGTACATCCATGGCATCTTGATCAAGCCATGGTCAGGCATGATTGTTTTGATTTTCTATGGGAGTTGGTGGTGTAGAAGGTTGAGATGGTTCCGATGAAGAACTTCCTTCATCTGAAGATTCTCCTCTTGAAGAGAATGGAGATGAACTAGGTGGGGAAGGTGGGATACCAGATCCTCCAGCTCCAAGGGTAGGTGTTTCGATAAGATTGGTAGTATTATCACCTAAGGTATTTTGGAGTAGACAAGTGCCTTGAAGTCGTTCTCGAATATTTGAGAAATCTAGGGGTTGATTACGTGGCCTACCAGGTTGTCTGATACAAGATAAGGCACTATGTGTTCTTATTAGTGTCTGACGAACAATTTTTTGGACGTCGGCCCCTTGAGGAATTGGTGTCACTAGTTCAATGAGAATCTCAGGGTTATCATTTGAAGTAGTTTTTTTTCAAGTGTAACATTGTTGTCTGAGTGACTACGTGTTACAATAGGGGATCGAGTGTGGGGGGGAGAGGTCTTGCGACCTCCACGTGCCATCAATTGAATTCAGGTCCTCCTTCTAGCACCATTTGTTGACGGACATAAGTGACACACCTTCAACTGGAAAGATAGATTTGGACCGGGGTTATCTAATTAACCCAAGCCGTTTGGTGTGACCTATCCTGATGGGTTTAATGGATCTGTTAGCCAACTAGGGTCCTAAAATAATGAAAGAAGATAAACTACTCTAAAGCTATAACTACGATACTATGTACACAAATCTAATTATTTACAAATGCTAAACAGAAACATAAATATGAACAGGTGATTATGAACATGATATTTACAATTTGCAAGCTTTGGTGGATGTCTTGTGAAATCAATGTTTTTGTAACTGTTTACAAAGTAGATAAAGAAAGAACATATTTTTATATTTTCTGTTTTATAATTTAAAATCTAAGAACTCAAAAAAATATTAATAAAGGATAATCTGAAACAAGAACAGAATAATAGTCAGAGCCAATTTAAACTGTCTTATTTCAGTAATAAATATTTAACTAATAGCAGAAATGGAATGTGAATAAAACTAACCTGAGATTAGTCTCATACTGTGTCTATATCCCTGTGCAATCCAAACTTCCGGCTATCTTTCCTGTAAGAGAAATATGTAACAGGCTTGTCCTCACATCTCCAAAATAAACTCAACGTATTTTTGGGAGCAAAGATATAAGAACAGAGTAATAAACATATAAATCTAGCGACCTTGTAATGATGAATGTTTACAGTAAAAGAAATTTTAATGTGAAGCATTCATATAATACATCACTTAACATCAAAGCATAAATCAATTATAATAAAATGAAATAACGATCACAGGTGTCAGATACGAACAACAAATCATAGACAGAAAGTAAAATGCAAAATAAAATGAAACATTATATGCTATTGAGGCTAAAGTTGTGTAACATTTTAATATTCCATAATATAAGAGGCAAAAAATAAATGGAAGAGTGTCACACTGGTCTAAAGCTGAAACGTGAACAACTTGTCCATTTAGTTCTGAGAATTACATGTCCATAATCTGTTCAAGAAAAGATGTCTTTCACTAACAAAGTGAACAGTATTTAAAGTAACCTGGGATCCACATACTCATATCTCACAGGATAGAGTTGAATCTCCCAAAATCAAGTAATATTACAAAAATAGTAGACTGAAACCATTCATAACAGAGTTGGTTTATTCAAAAATTAAATCAAAGTTTTTATAAAACATAAAGAAGGAGAAACTACTAATCATTTAGGCGTATAATTGAAAATATTTTCTCCAAATAATCAGCAGCAGAATCTCCCATTTCCTGAGAAAAGGAAAACCAATTTGATAAATTAGAAAAACAATTACTCATAACTAATTTTTATCAAACTTCAAATCTATTTATTTCGAATTAGATAACAGAAATAAAATGAAAGGATAATTAAATTGTTTTACCATTAAAAGTTAATTAAATAGGGGTCGAACAATTTAGAGTTTATTATTGCCTTGACACTAGTCGCATTCTTAATGACTATGTTTCCAGATCTCTTGATACGTTTAGTCTCCCTCTCTGCATGCACCTTGAGATCAAGGTTTTCTTGCTTCAGCAAATCATTTTGAGAAGTTAGATTTTTAATTAGGGCCTATAAGAGAGGAATGTCGGTATAGTAATGCTCAACCCAATCAAAATAGCCATCACATTGTACACGGGAGATGGAAGGTCGATGAAGGACAAAATCAACCAAGGGTGCTTAAGTATTCCCTGTTGTTTGTTTCAGATCTTGCCTAATACCGGAGAATCCTTATTTACCTCGAAGGCATGGTGGTAAATTTGTCATGAAATCATAAGGTTCAGTATGAATGATAACCTCCCTCCTGGAACCCTGAATTTATGGATCTTCTCGAACTAGAAAATCCTTTATCTCAGGATCTGAACCCTCATCGATCTTGATCGGATCGATTGAGCTCATATGAGTATCGTTTTGGTTCCTTAGTTTCCTAGAGATTAGGCGACCCACTTTCTTTCTTTTGAAACCCAAATCTATGCACTGTTGTTTTGTTCCTTTACAAAGTTTCTCGACATCCGACCTAACATCAACGTTCAAGATAGCATCATTCATAGGCATGAGAGGATCATTTCCATTCAATTCATCTGTCACTTGCTCTAGAAATCTTGCAGGTGAAAACTTACACGGTGATCCTTTGTCTAGAGGGGTTTTATCAGTAAACTTTGGTCCATTAATTGAATTACCGAATTTTTCTTCAACCATTGACTTGTCTAATTTAGGGTTTGTTGTTAAAAGAGGGTTTGTTGTAGGATCAACCTGGAAGAAACCATTCATCATCAAAAATATCTCCCAACTATCACCTATGGTCAACAGATGATATATCAACAAGATTTTAACCAATCCATGGTGGGACAAGCTTGAATTGACACCCTATTGCTCGTAACACTTGGACATCTTATAAATACTCATCAATAAGTAAAATGGCATATCTAAATCGAAACCTATGAAATTCATGAGCAAACAGATATGGTAGAAAAAGACTAGTCTGTATCGACCTTTGCAAGTAACCAATTGTTTTACAATTAACAATAAACTATGCCATCTAGGTTTTAACAGGGCGATAGGAATACCTTTTACACAACAGTTGGTTTTTCGAGAGGTCATAAAAAAATTCCATGGGACTTCTTCTATCCTGGTGTTTTTAAACCATCTCTCGCCCTTTGATGGGAGCCTTGTTTCTTTTCTAACAAAATCTTCTGTCAATTCTAATTCTATGTCTCCTATCTTAGCTCTGAACCTGTCAAAGGTTCGTGTGGAGGCTTCTGCTACCTGAATATTATAACCCTCAAATTTCTTAAGGAATATATCCCAGCCATGATTCTTTAGGTCCGCAATCGCATCGTCATGGGAAAGTAAGGCCTGGCATCCGTTCAGCTCTATGTGAATGATGGGCGCCATGACCACTATAACCAGAATGCAATAGAGATTACTTGGAATAGGTTTAGGTTCCAATCATGTGAGCAACAGAACCAGGTCCGAATGGAGAGTGGAAACATGAAAATAGCAAAACCTATGGGTTATCATAACTTGGATAGTGGGAATGAAAAAGAGAGGGTTCATTGTATTCCTTACCATCTCTTATGATGAGTTCCAAAACTACAGATTACAAAACCCTAAGAAGATAATGAATAGCTTTATTAATTCTTTGAGCCATCCAGATAAGGAGAAAACGCAAGTATGGCAGGTATGTACTCATTGGTATGAATGTTGATACGACCATTGAATAAAAAGATATCAATTAATTAACCAAATTTCTTCATGAATCAAAGAAATTTGATAATGAACTATCAAACCATTGAAACAATAATAATCGTATTAACACAAAAAATGGATCCAGCAACCATTTCATAAGATTTACATTTTAATTAAATATGGGTGACCTTTAAAAAGATGTTTCTAAGGAACAAAAAATTCTAACACCAAGCTAGGTTTTATGTTGAATTCATGCTTGCGGTCATGAATTAAAAATAGAACAAACGAAAATGGAAACAATAAGAAATTAATAAGGAAAGCTTTTAATCCAACAATAATTTCGAAACTCTAAAAAATGTTTACAAAATTGAGGTGATGGTAGCTACAAAAAAATGTAATTTCTTTCGAACGTGTTAAATATCAAAATCATGTGTGGATGCCAACAATATCCTAAGATAATTAAACTCTAAATATTAACTAAAAGAAGAGTCTTAATCAAACTCCAAATGTAAATTAGTTAGGGGACACAATAAAAGAGAAATTGGGGAACTAAGGTACATCTAAGAGAATCTAGGAACAAATTGGGGAGTGTGAGGGAAAATGCATCAATAATTTAAATTAAAAAGGAGTTTACATGTGAAACTTGGGGAAAGGGTGACGTGTTGTGGGTGAATAATATTTAATTTAATTATTAAAAATTAGCTAATTGTGCATGAGATGAGTAGTGTCAAGGTGAAATTTCTTATAAAATGAATGGTGAGAATGAGGAAATTTATGCTTTTGCTAGATGAATGAAATGTTGGTGAAATTTATATTGACTAAGTTTACTTGTGTGAGTTGGGATTCAATCTTGTGAAAGAGGTGGAAGCCTCCCCTTGCAAGGGAAAGCTTGAGATATTGTTCTGAGTTTTTTTGTGTGTGACCCCTTTTCAACTCGGGGGCTAAGAGGGAAGAACAGTACCCCTAGCGTTGGTTGGGTATCTGTGAAGTCATTGGATAGCAGGAATAGTAGTCAAATTTTGCGCAAATATTTGGAGTGGGTGTTGCTCAAGTTCTCTTAATAAAAGATCAACCTCACCTGTAAACAAATTTTGGTCATGGTATTTAACATTTGTTATAAATTATAATATCTTGTACAATATAGTTTCAATGTTATACATAAATTGAATTCAGTGTGCATAATTGCGCACAAACGCTCATGATTAGTCCACAAAATAAAAATTCTGCAATTTGAAATATTCGTTAAACTTTTGATGAATTTATAGAGATCTCTTAAATAATTGTAATCTTAATAGATACCTTGTAGCTTATAGGTGTGATATAAACACTTTATTTTATTTTGTTCTTAAGCATTATGAATTATGATGTATTCCATTGGATATTTTGTATTTAGTTATAATATGTCAACAGTAAGTTGGGTGAAGAGATTAGTTCTGCTGGGAATAAATTTAGTATACTTTATGCCTGAAGAAAATAGATGTATATCAGAGTCACCCTTACTATTTTCCCTCTTACTATATTTTAATCGATTTAGAATGAGCGTCAAGCTCCAATGAA
>SNQJ01S0011319.1:112329-126980 GCA_010110895.2 Picea sitchensis | reverse complement strand
TTGCAAATGGCATTGACCTTGCAAGCAATGGCCTTTTTGCAAACACTGATTTTTTTTCACTTATTGTTTCCTTCTTGTAATGAGAAAGGGTTGAATTAGAAGGTAATATGAGTGACCTAAGTTATATAATTTCTAATTAAACACATTTGATTGGTTTGTGTTGATTCCAATGACATGTTCCTATTCGACACTTGGGATGACCCAGGTTCTGATCTTAAAGGCTTGCAACAAAACCCTCAAACTATCAGCCCTCCTGGCAAACCAGAAGGAAACGTTGCACACATAGTGCACAACACAGTCTCACATGAGATAGTTGATCCAGATTTTATGAACATAATGAAATGACTACAGATTATTAATAGATGCTTAACACATAATAATAGAGATACAGTAAAATTGGTTTTCTATTCAATAAGGAAATAAGCTGAAACTGTAAAATGTAGCAAAAAAAAAGCTTCTTGGAATGGTGGCAGCTTATCTCTGAGGAGAGATGTGATGAATGCGCTCATTCACAAGAAGATGATTACAATGAGGCTCTGAAGGACTTTTTTTACAATAAACAAGAGTGTCAAAAAACCCTAGACATCCAAAAACCTAACCCTAGGAGATGAAGCGCCAAAAGTCGCCAAAAGTCATGTGGGCCCCGTTTGGGTAAGTCAATACATCAACTTCCCAGGGTCATAACTTTTGCATACGATCTTCATTTTAGGTGTATGATAGCCCATTGGAAATATCTATCCGAGGACTACAACAGTTGTTGAAAATTTCAGGATGAAATTTTTCAACTGCAACATACCCAAAAAAGCATCGTTTAGGGCCTCAAAACGGCTCATGAAGTTCAGGACCCGAAAAACTGCTAAAAATAGTAAATTTTGAAAATTGCCAAAAAGTTGTTTTGAGCTAGCTAGAAAAGGTGGGTGGCCACTAATATCCACCTGGATCAATCCTCCCTCCTTAGGAAGAAATGGTCTCCATTGTGTTTAGTTCCCCCATCAGATGAGGAAATTTCTATTGAATTTGGCCTCGGGTGAGCCACTTGCCTTGGTGCAGGAGCTTCCCTGCTTTGACGACTCGATAAAGATGGATCGTTTGTTTTCGAGTGCCTTGGATCTATGTGTCCACAATATGGTCATTGGATGCTTGTTGTATGCATTCAGGGTTGATCTATGTTGGTGTCAGTTGTTCTGCTACGACTGAGGTGTCCAATAATGGTGGGAAATAAGGTTGAAGGAGGTCCATGTTGAACACTAGGTGTAGGCCAAGGAAAGGAGGAATGTTGAGCTCAAAAGAATTATCCCCCACAACCTTGGTGATGGTGTACAACCCATAACAGAGTGGGAGAAGCTTCCGATGGGGTCTTGTAAGGTATTCTTTCTGGCAACCAAACTTTTTCACCCACCTGAAACTTATGTGGCACCGGATGTTGATCATGGCGCTAATTGTACTTATTATTGGACTTTTATAGGATATCATGAACCTGTTAGCGGATGTGTTGGATATTCTCAATGAACCGAGTGGCTTTGTCAGCTTCAGTTGGAGCAGGAGATGAGTCAGTCGAGGTGCCTGCAAGGGGAAGTGCAACATCTATGGGACCCAATGGTTGGAATCCCAACCCCACCTGAAAGGGGTTGTGGTTGGTTGAGATATGCAGGGCTTGGTTATAGCTATGCTGGACATAGGGAAGACTCTCATCCCATGTGTGAGGGTTCTTGGAATTATACATGCACAGGATATGCACGATCATTCGATTTACGACCTTGGTTTGGCCATATGTCTGAGGGTGGAAAGCCATGGATTTGGTGAGCTTGGTATCCAACGGTGACCAAAGGCTCAACCAGAATGTGTTGAGAAATTGACTGTCCCGATCTGAGACAATGTGGGTTTCCAAAATGTACCCAGACTCGTTCAATAATATCGTGGCAGTGGCTTCTGCTGTGATCTTCTTGCAGGAACTAGAATCGTTATCTTAGAAAAATGATCAACAACCACAAAAACACAGTCATTTCCCCACTTGGTGGATGGGAGGCCCAGCATGTAGTCCATTTATATGGATTCCCATGGCCTGTCAGGAGTAGGAAGAGGGGTGTAGAGGCCCTATTTCTTAGTGGTTGGTTTGGTAATAGTGCAGGCAGTGCAGGACCTGGTATACTTCCTTACCTCCTATCGAAGTTTCAGCCAGTAGAAATGTTTCTGTAGCATCGCCACTATCTTTTCGACGCCGAAGTGTCCTACCACTCAACTGTAGTGGGATTCCCACATCAACTTCACACGCTCACTTGATGGGATGCAGAAGATAGAAATTATTGACAACTACATTTGCACCAAACATTTGGTAGGTGGTGGAGAAGTATGGGTCTGTCTCATAGAGTTGGGGCCATCCAGAGGTCTCATGGACACAAGAGTCTAGCACCATGGCGAGTGCCATGACTGGCGGTCTACTGAGGAAATCAGTGATGCAGTTGGTGCTTCCTGTTTTATACTTGATGTTGAAGTGGAATTGTTGTAAGTATGTGGACCACTTTTGATGGTGGTCATTCTGTAATTTTCTTTGTGTCTACATGAATTGCAGTGTCTTATGATCAGTGTGGATGACTGTCTCCCTCCCGAGAATGTAATGTCTCCACTGGAGGAAGTCTTTCACAATGGATTACATTTCTTTATCATAAGTAGGGCACTTACAGACAACATCTGATAGTGTCTCACTATGATAGGCCACGAGGTGGACTTGCTGAGTGAGAACGAAGCCCACAACATAGTCTAAAGCATCTGTCTCGATCTCAAAGGGATGTTGCACGTATGGTATTGAAAGTACTGGGGCTAAGCACAAACGCTGCTCAAATCATCGAACGCTTGTTGTTGGGACCAACCCCACAAAAATTTTTCCTTACCACCAAACCAGGTTATTTGGCTGAGGGCCCATGCAATATGGGAGAATCCCAAAATGAACCTATGGTAGAAATTGGCAAGGCCCAAGAAGCTCCAAAGCTTAGTGAGTGTGGTTGGGGCTGGCCAGTTACAGATGACTTGGATCTTGGTTGGATCCACATGTATTCCATGTTGATCAACAATGTAGCCCAGGTAATGGACCATGTCCATGCCGAAAGATCATTTTCCAAGTTGGCATATTGCTTGTGCTTCCACAGGGTGTGTAGAACTTGTTGAATATGCTGCAAGTTTTCTTCCCAAGACTTGCTGTAAATGAGAATGTCATCCAGATACACCACTACAAAAGCGTTGGTGAATGGTTGCAATATATCATCCATCATCCTCATGAAAGTGGCTGGAGCATATGCCAAACCAAAGGGCATGACCAACCATTCAAAAAGGCCTTCCTTTGACTTGAAGGTGGTCTTCTATATATTTGTTTGTTCTATCGGGACTTGGTGGTAGCCGGACTTCAAATAAATCTTATAGAAGTATTTTTCCCCCATTATTTGATCAAGGAGGTCGTCGATTCAGGGAATTGGGTACCGATTTCTGACAGTGATTTTATTCAGGGCCTAGTAATCAATGCAGAGTCGCCAGGTTCCATCTTTCTTCTATACTAGCACGATTGGGTTCCCATAAGGTGATGAGATGGGATGGATGTGCCCCTTGTGGAGAAGTTCTTGGATCTATCGCTTGATATCCTCATTCTCTAACATAGAGCGGTGATAGACTGGCCCATTGGGAAGTGGTGTGTCAGGGGTCAAATCGATGGGGTGCTTGACCTGACAGTGCAAAGGTACCCTGATAGGTGAGGAGAAGATATTTGAGTATTCTTCGATGACCTTATCTAATTTATTATGTTGTGTGGAGAGGTCGGTCACAAAGAACCTAGATGTGGATGTGATATTTCACTCATTCCGAGAGCGAATCATGAAGAAGACAAACTTCCCCATCTGAGAGATGACCTTCCTGCATTGCTTGGCAGAGATCAAGGAAATAGCACTAGGTGGGACTGCCTCAGGTATCCTGTACAATTTCTTGTCCAAAGTAATAATAACACTACGAGGCCTAGACTCATATAAAACATGAGGTTTCCATAAATAAGGTTTTCCCAAAAGAACATTACAAACTTCGAGAGGAAAAACATCACATAATACCTCATCTTTGAAGGGCTTGATGTCGTACGACAATCAACACTGTTGGATGACGTGGATATCACTTCCTTGGGAAAGCCATCCAATGGTGTAGGGTTCTGGGTGCGGCGTTGTCGGTAGGGCCAACCACTTGACAACCTCTGCTAAGATGAGGTTCTTCTGGCATGGTGTTTACCGCTATCAATGATGAAGTGTAGTGAGGTGCCTTTTACCCACATCTGTGAATGTAAGAGGAACTCTCTTTATTTTGGCTCATTTGGTTCATCAGGATGGATCTTGGTGGTAGCAATAGTGGCACTAGGTTCCGTGTCAATGATCTGTATTCCCCTTTCTAGTTCTGAATCAGAGTCAGAACCCACATCTAATTCAGAGGCTTTCACTTTATCCACCAGTGATTGCTTTGAGCAGCAGTCAGCAGTGTTATGCCAAGGGCTCTTATGGAAGTCGCACCACTTTCCAGTATCTTTCTTTGTCTTTACGGTGTCCCTCTTTGCTTGTGGCTTGGAATGGTTGTCCTGATACTGTCCATATTTTCTCTGTCCTTTGTTATGTGGTTTGGGGCCGCCCTTTCCTATCTTTTGGTGTGATGGGTTCCCGGGCCCAAATTGTCACGTCTTTTGTTTGAGCTTCTACTCAATTTTGACGGCATATCGTTAGGCTGCGCCCAAGGATGCAATGTCCAGAAATTCCATTTCGTTCTGGATGTATCTATGTAGAGGACCACGATAATTGAGCACAATATGTCACTCTAAATCTATGATACTCATCTTTGTGTGCAAGGTATGGAAGATATTTTTGAACTGTGGCACTTCTTGGTCTCTTTCTTGCCATAGTGTGGTCCATTTGGTATACAAGTCGTCATAAATTCTAACAAGGTAGTATTGTTCCTTAATAGCATCCCTGAAGGATTTCTAGGTGGTCTTGACTGTAAATAACAAGGGTTCATCTATTTCCTTTTTCTCACAGAAAGTTTCCCACCAATCTTTGACATGGGGAACAGCTTTGAGGAGCCCAAAAGTAAACTTTTCTCTATTCGAAAAGTTATGGACCAAAAAATACCCTTCTAGTAGATTCAACCACTTCTCTACACCATCTGCATCTATTTGACCTTCAAATACAGGAATATCGAAGTTTATTTGTAGCTTGAAGGGGGCAGCACCTCCACTCAAAGAATATGCGTCACCTGTTGGTAGTCGCCGAAGGATTTGCACGAAACTATCCATCATATCGTTCCTCTATTGCATGAGGGCTTCCTCAAGCAACATTTTGAAAGTATCTCCTATCCCGTCATATTTCTTTTCTCTTGCCATGAGAGTTCTCTTGGGCGTGCGAGAGCTTTGGTCCTCAAGAGAAACAAGCTCAAGACCCAATTCTTTGTACTCTGACCTCATTGGGGACATGCATTAAGACAACAAGGAGAAAACCGCTCTGATACCACTGATCCATATTTTATGAGAAGAAGGAAATGAGTACAGATTATTAAGAGATGCTTAACACAGAATAACAGAGATACAGTAAAACTGGTTTTCTATTCAATAAGGAAATAAGTTGAAACTTTAAAATGCAGCGGAAAACAAGCTTGCTCGAATGGTGGCGGCTTATCTCTGAGGAGAGATGTGACGGATGCACTCATTCACAAGAAGATGATTACAATGAGGCTCTGAAGCAATTTTTTTACAATAAAAAGGAGTGTCAAAAAACCCTAGACATCCGAAAACCTAACCCTAGGAGATGAAGTGCCAAAAGTCATGTGGGTCCCATTTGGGTAAATGAGTACATCAACTTCTCGGGGTCGTAACTTTTGCATACGATCTCCGTTTTAGGCATATGATATCCTGTTGGAAATATCTATCCAAGGACTACAACAATTTCCAAAAATTTCATGATGAAATTTTTTGATTGCAGCATACCCAAAAAAATGTTTTTTAGGGCCTCAAAACGGCTCCGGAAGTTCAGGACCCGAAAAACTGCTAAAAATAGTAAATTACAAAAATTGCCAAAAAATTGTTTTGAGCTAGCAGGAAAAGGTGGGTGGACACCAATATCCACCTAGATCAATAAATTTATGGGGGACTGCAATACTGAGGTGTCTACAGTCAGGGAAGGGATTGGGACTGTGTTCTGTTCATTTTCCTCATGCATCAACATTATTATCCATTCTTCTAACCCTAGTATTCATTCATTAATCAAACTATGCATGCATATTGTCATAATATAAGTTAATTATTCATTTTATAACTGATAAAAAACATAACAGTAAACCAACCATTCATGACACATAAACACAATAGATTTACCATGGTTCACCCCCCTGGGGCTACATACACAAAGATCTCTCTCTTCTGCTCTTGTATTAATCTTTCTTCAAAATATGTGTTGTGCATTACATTCTTTAGGATTACAATCGAAAAGGAGGGTAATTACCCTCTGTGAGGCAGACTAGACCACACTAGGCTCCACAAGTTGTGACCTAACCCTCAAAAACTAGCTTATTCAACCCAAATTATCTTTCCTTTACTAACTAACCAACAAAACAATGAACAACCTCTACTAGACCTCCTAGGACTTTACTTGTATTATTCTATTGGCTTATAGACATTACATTCATCTCCAAAATCCTAAACCTAACATGGCTAGGTTTTACTACATGTGCACCATGTTGTTTTTCCTCCATCTTTTGCATGTTGTTTTTCCTTCCTTTTTGTAACACTCTTTCATATGGTAGCGCTCTAATACCATTCTATAACATTCTCGAACATCAACCCCATGGTCAGGCCAACATTGCTGTGTGGAAAAATAATCTCATACTTAATTCTATATATAAGACATGCATTTAAGCAAATGAAACACATTTAAACTCAGAGAGTAAACATAAGAATTACTGTTATTATAAATAATCAATGGCTTTAACATTAATTCGTATGCACAACAAAATACATGATAAATATAAATACACAGACATGCAGAAACGTAAATTACAAAATCATCTAGTACTTATCTTTGAAATGGTGGTAATTCCACAAACCACATACAGGCCTTCCACGAACCTCCCAGCCTTAGACCACGTTGCTCATCAAGCTCAACAGTGGGTCACCCCCGAGCTGGGACTAAGCTCCACCCCAAGGCAAGGAACCCTAGGTTAGGCTGAGGTTACAGGGAAAAACACCCGGTCACAAGGAAGGAATTCTCTCCTAGGAACCACTCATACTCACTACCCACAGACTCCTTCCCCACATGCCTGTTCCACCCCAGGAATATACACCTTCTCTGTCACCTAGACAGTCCTTCGGTTGCTAACCTCCCTTGCCTTTGGTTTTAGCAACAGATCGGACTAGAAATCTCTAAACTCTGTGGAAGCTATAGGGTTCCTTCCAGGAGTTCTCTCCTTCCTCTACACACTCTCTCACCTGGAGAGAGTCACTCACAGGCCAAGCAACCTGTTCTTCCAACTTCAACCACCTCTCTCACCTAGATAGAGTGTTGTACGACTGGACAACAAGACACATAGGTTCAAACACTACATGTCCACCATAGTCAATGGGATTCCAGACACGAACACCCCAGGGTAGCTACAGGCAGGTGCAACAGCATAACTAGGCTTAGCAGGGACAAGACACTTCTGTTTTCTCAATCTGGCAACATGGGATAGACTCACGCTCTGGATTCTCAGGGATGCATGATGAGTTTTCCACACAGGGTTTGGTTCTGACTCCACGAGAAGGGGTGTTCCCTCTTTCCAGAACAAACACAGACTTTTTCCTGAAATTAACACATGCTTCTGGTTCAGGGGATGTACGGTTCAGACGATGCACAAGGTCTCTTTCCAAGGTTGGACCGGTTCTCGCTCAGACGGTCAGGTAGAATGGAGGTGGAACCCCCACCACGGCTCATCTCAACTTTTTTATTTGCATGGCTTGGGTTGACACTTGTCACCCATGAAACTGCATGCTTCCATCAGCATGCATTCCTCCCACTATTTGGAAGTCACATGTCATTCCAAAAGAACTTAGGATAAAACATATATTTCACATTGTCTTTTTGGAATAATATTAAAATATTATTCCCAAGGACTTAAGCCCCTAGGCTCAACACTTAGCCCCTTTTCCCACCTTCCAGCCCCTAATCCCTTTCCCACTCTGTGGAAGCTTTGTCCCCCATCACTCGTTCATTGTGGTCGGTCTGCACGTGGCGGTGTTTATATTTTTATTAATAATGTGCATAGATACATGTACAAAATCAGGCTCTTGGCCTTCGACACTTAGGCTCTCTGGCCTAATAATCACATAAGCCCACCAACTTATATTAACTTGGCTCACCAGCCTATGAAACATAATTACAATTCATTTTATAAATATGATTTACAACTGGGCTCGGCCTTGGGGACATTACAATCCCCCTCCCCTTATTTTTGCACTATCCTCAGTGCAACTTTACATAGCATCTTCAAGCTTTTCAAAATTTTCAAAAATATGCGGGTACTCTATCCACATAGCATCTTTGTGCTCCCATGTTGCATCTTCAGGACCGTAGCATGTCCACTGGACATTTACAAGCTTTATATCTCGATTCCAAAGCTGTTTTATTTTCCTATCCAATATGTGCACAGGATGCACTTGCAGGACACGTTCTGGTTCCACCTGAATCACATTCCAGTCGATAACATGATTAGCATCAGGTATATATTTCTTAAGAAATGAAACATGAAACATAATATGTATAGTCATAGATGCAGGTAATGCAAGCATGTATGCAACTGACCCAATCCTTTCCGTTATTTCAAATGGCCCACAAAATCTTTCTGCCAACTTGGCACGACTTCCCAGCTTCAAGGAACTCCTATTAGTTTTCACTTTCAGGAAAACATGATCAACCACTTTGAATTCTTGGTGGTTTCTGTTCTTATCAGCATAACTTTTCTTCCTGTCCTAGACAGCTTTCAAATTCTGTTTAATTTTTATCATTTGGTCCTCCATCTCCTTGAGCAACTCTGGCCCAACTACTACTCTTTCAGTAGGATTATCCCAGCTCATAGGAGTGTTGCACTTTCTTCCATAAAGTTCTTCAAATGGGCTCATCTTCAACAATTCACGATACCCATTATTGTAGGCGAACTCTACCAAATGTAGGTAGTCTTCCCATCTTGATGGTTTGTCCATCACGTACATTCTCAGCATGTCCTTTATTACTCTGTTCACCCTCTCTATCTGTCCATCAGAATTGGGATGATACACTGTACTAAAATTCAGATTCGTTCCGAATCCTTTGAACAATCCTTTCCAAAAATTCGAGGTGAATTTCGGGTCCCTATCAGACACAATCATTTTAGGAATTTCGTGCAAGCATGCCACTTCTTTTAAGAAGATATCAACAACATCTGCTTCCTTGTGAGTGGTTTTCAGTGGAATAAAATGGGCATCTTTTGTAAGCTTGTCCACCACAACCATGACTAAATCATGTTGCTTTCCTGTTCTGGGAAATACCATCATAAAATCCATTGTCACGACTTCCCACTTCCATTCAGGAATGGGCAAAGGTTGCAGCAACCCTGCTGAGTGCCTATGCTTAGCTTTAACTTTCTGGCACTCCATACATCTAGCGATGTATTCAACGATCTCTCTCTTCATACCCGGCCAAAAGTAATGGCTCTTGACTGCTTCCACACTCTTCTGATATCCAGGGTGTCCATCATAAGTTATGTTATGCATTTCTCTTAGAATCGCAAGTTTCAAACCCTGGACATTGGGTATATACACTCTATTTTTGTAAAGAAGTATTCCCTCATCTTCGAAGGTGTAATTTTCCTCCTTCTGTGGTCTCTCACTCTACTGTAGATTTGCTACCAAGTCTATGTACTGCAAATATGCATTTGCAGCTTCCAAAATTCTATCCTTAATATCAGTCCTGTACATGCTAATGGCTGAAGCATGTAAGTGGTGCACATTTTTGCTGAGTGCATCGGCCACCTTGTTTTCCTTCCCTTTGATATGCTTGATATCAAATTCACATTCACATAGAAACTCCAGCCACCTACTTTGTCTAGCGTTTAAAGTTGGTTGATCAAACAAATATTTCAGACCATTATGGTCTATTTTGAGTTCAAACCTCCTTCCCATGAGGTAATGTCTCTATTTCCTCAAAGCATGAACAATTGCTGCCAAATCCAAATCATGAGTGGAATAATTTTTTTCATGCTCTTTCATCTTCCTGGACTCATAACAAATTACAAATCCATCTTGGCTGAGAACTCCTCCCAACCCTTCCTTACACGCATCTATGCACACCATGAAATTCATATTTGGATCTGCAATCCTCAAGATTGGAGTGTTGGTTAACAACTACTTCAATCGCTGGAAACCTTTCTCACTCTCTTCAGTCCACTGAAAAATTTTCTCCTTTGCAAAGAAGTGATAGGGTGAGCTATCTTTGAAAACCTTGTTATAAACCTTCTATAGTATCCCACCAGACCCATAAATGATCTGACTTCTGCCACATTCCTTGGTGCTGACCATTCTCGGATGGCCTCAACATTCTCAGTATCCACATCGATCCCTTCTTCTTAAATAATGTGCCCCAAGTAATGGATTTGCCTTTGGTAAAATGAGCATTTGCTCAATTTGGCATACAATTGGTGATCTCTCAACACTTGCAGTACTAGTCTCAAGTGTTGTTCATTCTCTTCCTTTGACTTGGAATACATCAAGATGTCATCTAGGAATACTATGACAAACTTGTCTAAATAGTCCCTGAATACACCATTCATCAAGAACATAAAAACAACATATGCGTTTGACAGTCCAAACGGCACCACTGTGAACTCATAATGACCATACCTTGTTCTAAAGGCGGTCTTGCTTATGTCCTCGTCCTTTATTCTTACCTGGTGATATCCTGATCTGAGATATATCTTCGAAAATGTTTTTGCACCCTTCAACTGATCGAAAAGATCATCAATCCTCGGCAGAGGATACTTGTTCTTGATAGTTACCTTGTTCAGCTGTAAGAAATCAATGCACAGCCTCAACATCCCATCCTTCTTCTTCACGAACAGGACCAGGGAACCCCAAGGTGACACGCTGGGGAGAATGTACCCCTTCTTTAGAATCTCTTGAAGATGCAATTGCAACTCTTTCAGCTCTGGCATACTCATTCTATAAGGAGCTTTCGAAACTGGAGCTGCTCCAGGGATTAAATTTATAGAAAAATCAATGTTTCTCTTCAGAGGTAGTCCAAGTACCTCCTGAAATACGTCCATGAACTCTATGAGTACTTCATGGTCTCCAATATTTGAGACTTCATCTCTAGATGCTTCCTCCACATGGGATACAAATAATTGACAGCCTTTCCTGTAACACTTCTTCAGTTACATGGCTGAGAATTCTCTAACAACCACAGCCTTGGGAATTCCTCGGACTGTTTTCCGATTTGCCTCCTCATCTAGGAATGAAAACCTCTTGTTACGACAGTCCAGAAGGGCATGGTGCTGGTCCAACCAATCCATTCCAATTAAATAGTCATAATATCCTAAAGGTAGAATATTTAATCCATCCTTCGTGCTCAATCCATTCATGTCTACAAAACATGACTTAATCAACTCAGTGACCTTCCTCTTGGTTCTTGTAGCCATCTGCACTAACCAAGACTTTTCATGTTTTCTTCTTGATAAATGAAAACTTTCCACCACCCTAGGATCTATATAACTATGGATAGTCCCTGAATCAATTAAAATAATAAATGGTCGGTTGTTAATCATACCTTCCACCTCAATCATGTGCAATTGAAATTCATCTTGTTTGTTGTCCAGGGATGCGTACATCCTTGGCATTCTGCTACCCATATCCTCCACTGTTTCAGCTTGCTGAACATTGTGGACGGCTCTCTCTTTATCTTTTCGGTGGGGGAAGTCTCGGTAACTGTGGTTTCCTTTATAGCCCCAACACTCCATAGGTGGTGGTCTAGGAATTTGTTCATCCACTTCATCCTTCCTGGGCTCCCTAAAGGATGGTTTTCCCTGAGGACTGTTTCTGAAAAAGGGAGGCTTGTTTCCCTTCAACCTCTGCTCTTTCTTGAACTTCTTCTGATCATCCCAAGCCTTCCAAAAAGTAGGCCTTTCTCTTTGTTGTTCATACAAGCATTTTTCCCTTCTTATTGTTTCTTCCATAGTCTTGGGATCATCATACTGGATCTTGTCACTAATGGAAGGTGGCAGTTCATTCAGATATCTTTGAATCTTGACAACCTCATCTTTGATGAATGGAACATACTTTAGTAGTTCCAAAAACCTTCGTTCATATTCATCAATGGTCATGCTGCCTATCTTGAGTTTGAAGAACTCCTTTAGCTTTATTTCATAGTATCTTTTAGTCAGGTATTTCTTCTCGAAATACCCCTTGAACTTTTTCCAAGTGATATCTTTCTCACTAATGTGTTTCACCTGTACAAACTGATCCCACCACATGGATGCTTTTCCTTTCAATTGATACATCGCAATTCTTCCTTCTACATTAGAGGAATAATTCTGCAGTTGGAAATATTTCCTCATGCCAAGAAACCATGTTTCGACATATTACTCCTTCTTATGTTCTCCATAAAATGTAGGAGTCTTAATCTTATTCATCTCCCCTTTCAATTCATCCATCCCAAATCTCTTGTGCTTTCTAGTAGGAGATGGGCTTGAACTACTGTGTGCTTCCTTACCAGAATGCTTTGGGGAGTGACGATGATGTCTACTACCACTCCTTGATCTTCTTTTTCTCTCAGGGGTCCTAACACTTCTTGATCTTCTTTTCCTCTCAGGGGTCCTGCGACTCTCTATCTTTCTTGATTCACTCCCCTTCTCCAATTTCCTTTCTATTCTTTCCAGGCTCTTCAACATCTTTAAGTTGAATTCACCCTACTGATCCTTGACCCTCATGAGCTTTTGGCTATTAGCTCAGTGACCCTAGGCATCCTTTTGCAATATTTCAATGATTTTCATTATATGCCCTTCCTTATCCAATTCTCTTCCATGCCCATTGGATTTCGATCCTTCGACTCCCAGGTTGAAATTCCTTCCTACCCTTTCGTCCTTTGTTTCAGAGGCAATATGCACCTCTTCCAATTCCATACTCAGAATTGGTTTTTAGCTGTCCTGACACTCATTGAACTCTGCACACACAACACCCAGTCAACCGAAGTTTTTCAGGCCTTAAACCCTTAAAAAAATCACAATATTCATAAACCAACATGAGTGAGAAAACATTTTGACTTCACAAATTTTTCTGAGCTCTGACGGTGTTGGCATCAGAAGTCACTCATGGATTGCAGCGGGAGCAGAGCCTGATGCCTATCAGTTTTATGTCACGAATAATTTAATGGGGGGTGATCGGATGGAAGTAAACTTGGAACAATATCATTCTAACTCAGAAAATTGGGCTGGAACAGTAGTGACACATGAGGTCTTGACGTAACTTAAGCCAGTAATAATGATATTGGTGAGTAAGTGGGGAGAGAGAGGGGAAATAAAGTCTTCTCTGGATGTCAGATCTTCCAACAGCCTTCACAAAAGAGGAAAATTCTCAGCTATGAGATCCACTCAGAGCCGAACAACTTCAAAATGAACCCAAGAAGATTGCAGAAATGATAAAATCAAACCTACATAATATATCAATGCAACACCCGACTGGATCATTCATGCCCGGGATCTTAGATTTAGAGAAAAAGGGGAAAGAAGAAGTTGGTTGCCATTAAACAAGAAGTCTCAAATGTTCTTTCTATAACTAGAGAACCAGAGGCTGGATTAAAGCTTTACAATCGGAAGTTGTGCTCTACCATCGATAGATTACAAAAATGGAAAAGTTGCCTACATATACTCAAAGAAAAATAACAATAGTGAAACCGAGACACTGTATTAAAAACATTGCATCTGCATGTCCACTGACAATCTACACATGCAGTCTCTGGACAATCATGCACTTATGACAGATGCAATCGAACTCCTAACAGTCCTGCGGATGAACTGACATGCCTTTAATTCATTGCCAGACTTTCCATTTATGGTGGAGACGATGTCTAACCACCACCAACTACCTTAATAACTTCTTCCTTGGGATTGAGAATGACCTGGCCAACTCTACACCTTTGGGACGTGGAGGTCTTCTCGCGCCGCCACCTGGATCGGCTGAACGACCTGATGGATAAGATGTGGAGGCCAGTATGAAGGTTGGGGCACATAATGGGAAGTGGTGGATGGGCAGAGGAGACATGGAGTGCGGGGCTCGAGTGGAGAAGGAGTAGATATGACCATACAAATGAAGGTGACTGGGAGAGAAAGAGAGACACATGGCAGGGGGTGAGTGGGTGATGAGTTGGAGAGGGGAGAGGGTTGTGGTAACTGATGATTAGGCAAAGTGCCATGGGAATAATGACAGGGAAACCGCAAGATGGTAGGCCTGAGGGAAGGAGGAAAGATGAGTTGGAGGATGAGGGGAGAACACCTAGTAGGAGGCGATAGGTGGAAACGATGGAAAAAGGGGAAAGGGATGGGCCATGATGGCACTGAGTGGAAATCATATGGAGAAAGGTGGAGGATAT
>SNQJ01S0011319.1:87241-102762 GCA_010110895.2 Picea sitchensis | reverse complement strand
CAAAAGCAACTGAATGATAAGCGGAATTATACCTGGAGCATTCACCTTTATCGCCTCTTTGAGGAGGTGAATCTGAAGAGTTACAAGCTCTCCTTTGAAGACCATCAACAACGTTCTTTTCCTCATCACTGTCACAACTACATTTGCATTCATCTTGAACACAAGCCTTGCATGCTGAAGAGATTGAACTTTCACCTTTAAATCCTTCTTGAGGAGGTGAACCTGAAACAAAGTTTATCCTTGGAACTTTTTCCCTTGTCTCCTCGACTTTGAAATATGCTCCATCTTTCCGTTCATAACCAAGACCACAAAACTTAGGTCTCTCTTCAACAACAATAGGCTTAACAATGCCTTGTGCATGCTTGCCTAACCCTTTACCTTCATAGCCCATTTTTAACAACAACTTGAACCCTATTCCTCTTGTGTGACTCTCAAAACCACCAAAACATTCATCTTTAGAGGAATTAGAAGATAAACTAACACTGCATACCTTAAGTTCATGCATGTACTTGGTAAGGGTTTCCTTTGCCTCATGGAGTTGAATCTCCATCTCATGCAACCTTGCAAGAAGTTGGTCTTTCTCCTGCTTCATGGCCATCAACTGCTCTTCAAGGGAAATATGCACATTCCTATATTCACACATCTCTTTCATCAAATCTCTCATGATTATAATTTTTTCTTTGTCAAAGAATGAAGATAATGAAAATGTATGAGAACTATTAATGCTTGAAGCTTCTGCCATCCTTGCAAGATATCAAACTTCAACACAAAACTTGCACAATACCAACAACTAAATCTCAAGCTATCAATGGCAAACACATGAGAAAAACAAACTTTTTCTCTGATACCACTTTATCTGAAAATAGAAGGCTGACTTGTTATGCTATGCAAGCACCCTCTACTTCATTAAAATAAACTTTACAGGAACTTGCTTCATGTGTTAAAATATGTAATATAAACTTATGTGTTAAGTTCATGTATCTTCTTGTAAATGCTTATGTGTGAGGATATGTTCTTTTAAATGGTTAAATATGTACTTTCAATAAATACACAGCAACATAACTTGCAGCAAATAAACCATCAAACTCAGAACAATCACAACATGATAAAGGAGTTCACCCCCCTTCGAGCTACATCTCCTTGAGCCTCCATCAACGGACTTCGTTCTCTAGGATTAATTAGTAAAAATTTATTTTACAAGCTGTTTCTCAACTCCAATGGAAAAAAAGACTATACCATTGAGATCAGAACACATAAAAACCCCAAAAATGACTAATAGAACTCTGAAAACGGATTATGGCTCATCCGGGCATGACCTCTTCTACATGTGGCCATAAGCTTCCCTGAGCTTCTCTTTGGCAAAAACACCTGTAAAAGTCTTCAATAGCCTCTTAAACCTATCCCAATGTGTTCAAAGCATATCAATTAGCCAAAAATGATTATTCAATCACAGAAAACAAACATAGGCTCACCAAACCATGTCCTTGATCAATGAGGGCTTCAAGCTTCCTGGAGCTTGCTGAAACTTCAATGGTGAAAAAATTGCAGAAGAAGTCTTCAAATGGCCTTGAAAACAACACCAATGGATCCATCACGTCCAAAAACCCCTATCTGGGCTTTTACGGCACCTCAATCGGCCAAGAAATGAAGAAGTTAGGCCTCCTCCATTTTTCCTCCTTCAAGCTTTCTGAAACTGGTTCGCCAAAACGCACCTCTGTGTGCATGAACCCAAAACATGCTCCAAAATGCATGTTAAAACCTAGCCCCATGCATAATCGAATAACCGTGCAAATTGTAGGATGGTTAGGGCACCTCCAGCCCCTAACCGCCTAGCACTAAGGCACATGGGTCATACGACCTCAGGCTTTGGCAAAAAGTTTAACCGTTCCAAAAACTGTTTGAAACCGTGGAACCAACTCACACACTCCAGTTACAAATGTATGGTCATATACAAGGCGCGTGGGACCGGGGGCTCCACGCAGTGTAAACACCGCGCGCATTGATACATATTACAATGGTATATAAACTTTGGGTTATATGTTATAAACCCGTGCCACATATAAAAATACACGGTTATATGTTGTAACAGAACCACGGGTCATATATAAACCCGCGCGCAAACATCACGGGTTACGGTCATATGTATAGTGCAAAGAACCTCGGGTCAGGGCTAAGCCCCAGCCTGATTCCCCCGCCAAAACAAAACAAATGCAATTCAAATCAAATATTGTCCGCATTCATAACAAGGAACGTCGAGCGGACAGTTGGTTATTAGAGTTTCGTTGGAAGGTTGCAAAGTGGGGGAGGTGCGGGGGTCAAACCCTGCGGACTCCCCATACCATTTTACATATAACAATAATAAACCAACCAACGAGGGACACGTGGTGCCCATGGATTGGGCCACGTGCCCTCATACCATTTGCTGTCAACAAGACACGTGTCATCCACTGATTCATCAACCATCAACCAATGAGAGTGTGCCATGTCACCCACCTTCCACGTCATCGTACAGATGGTACGGCCCTGCCACGTCATCGTACGGACTGTACGGACAGGTACAGTCATCATTAAATTTTTGCCTGTTTTCCTTGACGAACAGATCGCGATATCTTCTCCATACGGACTTCATTTGAGAAAGTAAATATACCGCCGGAATCAGGAAGAAGAGACAGACGCAATGGCACAGGTTTCGTCAGAATCTGAGCACTTTGAAAATTTAGCAAAATTTGACCCCTGGTCCAGATTTTGATCAGTATGTGGGGAGAGAGAGGGGAAATAAAGTCTACTCTGCACGTCAGGTCTTCCAGCAGCCTTCACAAAAGAGGAAAAGTCTCGGCTATGAGATCCACTCAGAGTCGAACAACTTCAAAATGAACCCAAGAAGATTGCAGAACTGATAAAATCAAACCTACATAATATAGCAATGCAACACCCAACTGGATCATTCATGATCGGGATCTTAGATTCAGAGAAAAAGGGGAAAGAAGAAGCTGGCTACCATTAAACAAGAAGTCTCAAATGTTTTTTCTATAACCAGAGAACCAGAGCCTGGATTAAAGCTTTACAATCAGGAGTTGTGCTCTACCATCGATAGATTACAAAAATGGAAAATTTGCCTACATATACTCAAATAAAAACAACAACGAAACCGAGACACTGTATTAAAAACATTGTGTCTGCATGTCCACTGACAATCTGCACATGCAGTCTTTGGACGATCATGCACTTATGAAAGATGCAATCGAACTCCTAAAAGTCCTACAGATGAACCGACGTGCCTTTAATTCGTTGCCAGACTTTCCATTTATGGTGGAGACAATGTCTAACCACCACCAACTGCCTCAATAACTGCTTCCTTGGGATTGAGAACAACCCGACCAACTCTGCACCTTTGGGACATAGAGGTCTTCTCTTGCCGCCACTTGGATCAGCTGAATGGCCTGATGGATAAGATGTGGAGGCCAGTGCGAAGGCCGGGGCACATAATGGGAAGTGGTGGATGGGCAGAGGAGACATGGATCATGGGGCTCAAGTGGAGAAGGAGTAGAGATGACCATATAGATGGAGGTGACTGAGAGAGAAAGAGAGACACATGGTAGGGGGTGAGTGGGTGATGAGCTGGAGAGGGGCCATGTAGTCGGAGGGAAGAGGGTTGTGGTAACTTTTGAATAGGCAAGGTGCCATGGGAATAATGACAGGGAAACCACAAGGCGGCAGGCCTGAGGGAAGGAGGAAAGATGAGTTGGAGGATGAGGGGAGAACACCTGGGAGGAGGCGACAAGTGGAAATGATAGAAAAAGGGGAAAGGGATGGGCCAGGATGGCGCTGAGTGGAAATAGTATGACAGAAGGTGGAGGATATTGGNCCCCCCCCCTGTTAAAGGTAGAATGGAAAGGGGGGTCTGAAATCCAACCTTGACCGTAGATTTGAGTGCCCTAAGTCAGGATGTTGAGAGATGCGTAGCCAATTCTGGACACCCCCCTCGGCTTAAAGGTAGAATGGCGAGGGGGGTCCAGAAACCAATCCTGACCGCAGATCTGGGCGCACAGATTCTGGCTGCCCAGATTTTCTCCCCGCTTATCCAAATGTGTGATTTCACCTCGACTTAGGATAAGTGGGATTTTACTCCACTTCTTTCCCTCTTTTCGCCAATGGGGGGTGCGCCTTTTATGAAAAATACCCTTCTTACATGTTCAGGTGCTAACAGACGGCTCTACAAATTTCAGGACTTCAGGACTTCTGGCTTCAGGATTTTGGTCCATGAGGCTCTCACACTCACTTTTGGGTTTTGATTCTTCAGTACCTGAGAGTTGATGGTGTAGTGACTCCCAACCCCTTGTCACTCCAACTCCCAAATTTCAAAATTCCAATTTACTTTACTCTCTGGGCCCATAGTACAGCTGTCACCCTTAACCACGGTGGTGCGTGGCATGTTCAGGAGGGTCCACGTCACCTTCAATGACATCATCGGGTCCCACCATTCTCGGTTGTCTTCTTGACTCGCTGGCACGTGGTGCATATCCATGTGTCCACGTCCATTCCAATAAAAAATCCAATGGTTAGACTTTTCTTGGATCTACTGCGTAGATCCTTTCGGCGTTTCGAGGTTTCTGGCATCGGGAGTTCGTGCATCTTCACCTCTCAAACTTGTGTTTACTGAAATCCTAAAATTATGGTCTACTCTTTCACTTGAACCAATGGTCACTTACGATCTACGGTGTAGATCGTTTCAGGATTTTGGGTTTCGCTATTTCGCGACTTGCGAAAACAAGGGTTCTTTCCCTTGGGTTTTCCGGGTGCCAAAACGCCAACTGGTAGCCACGTTTTCCCTTATGGACGGTCCCAACGAATTTGGGATTTTGCATATCATGATTTCCATGTTTCTATGCAACTTGAAAGGGTTTTAATCCGTGTGCACGTTCTCCAGATCTAACAATCGTGAGGGTTCTCCTTTCCTCCCGAACAGATCCTACGGCTCCAACACTTCTGGTGTGGATTCCTCTCTCCCTGTGGCCAGATGCCACCTCGGCTGCGTTTTCATAACACCGCTACACCTTCTGAGCTTGGTAACATGGTCAAGTGACTCCTTGACACTCAGGAGCATTCAAAGGTCCGAAATTGGTCCTCCAGACACAATTTCTCCTCAAACCCTCAGTCCAAAGACCACTCAACTGGCCCATCTAGGCTCAGCGTCGAAACCTTAGCTCTAATACAATTTTGTAATGCTCTTTCATATTGTAGCACTCTAATACCACTTTGTAACATTATCAAACATAAACCCCATGGTTGGGCCAACATTACTGTGCGAAAAAATAATCTCATACTTAATTCTATATATAAGACATGCATTTAAGCAAATGAAACACATTTAAACTTAGAGAGTAAACATAAGAATTACTGCTATTATAAATAATCAATGAATTTAACATTAATTCATATGCACAACATAATACATGATAAATATAAATACACAGACATGCAGAAACATAAATTACAACATCATCTGGTACTTATCTTTGAAATGGTGGTAATTCCACCAACCACATGCAGGCCTTCCACGAACCTCCCAGCCTTAGACCACGCTACTCATCAAGGTCAACAGTGGGTCACCCTCGAGCTGGGACTAAGCTCCACCCCAAGGCAAGGAATCCTAGGCTAGGCTAAGGTTATAGGGAAAAACACCCAGTCACAAGGAAGGAATTCTCTCCCAGGAACCACTCATACTCACTGCCCATAGACTCTCCTTCCCCACATGCTTGTTCCACCCCAAGAGTATACACCTTCTCTGTCACCTAGATAGTCCTTCAACTGATAACCTCCCTTGCCTTGGGTTTCAACAACAGACTAGACCAGAAGTCTCCAAGCTCTTTGGCAGCTACAGGGTTCCTTCCAGGATTTCTCTCCTTCCTCTGTGCACTCTCTCACATGGAGAGAGTTGCTCACAGGCCAAGCAACCTATTCTTCCAACTTCAACCACCTCTCTCACTTGGAGAGAGTGTTGTACAACTAGCCAACAAACCACACAGGGTCAAATACTACACTTCCACCACATTCAATGGGAATCCAGAAACGAACACCCCAGGGCAGCTACAGGCAGGTGCAACAACATAACCAAGATTAGTAGGGATGTGACACTTTCATTTTCTCAATCTGGCAACACAGGATAGACTCACACTCTGGATTCTCAGGGATGCGTGACAAGTTGTCCACACAGGGGTCGGTTCTGACTCCATGGTTTAGAACAGAGAAGGGGTGTACCCTCTTCCCAGAAAAAACACAGACTTTTTCCCAAAATTAACACAGGCTTCTGGTTCAGGGGATGTACTTTAGACGATGCACGAGGTCTCTTGCCGAGGTCGGACTAGTTCTCGCTCAGACAGTTGGGTGGAATGGAGGCAAAACCCCCACCATGGCTCATCTCGAACATTTTATTTGCATGGGTTGGGTTGACACTTGTCACCCATGAAACTGCATGCTTCCATCAGCGTGCATTCTTCCCACCATTTGGAAGTCACATGTCATTCCAAAAGAACTTAGGATAAAACATATATTTCACATGGTCTTTTTTGAATAATATTAAAATATTATTCCCAAGGAATTAAGCCCCTAGGCTCAACACTTAGCCCCTTTTCCCACCTTCTAGCCCCTAATCCCTTACCCACTCTGTGGAATCTTAGTCCCCCATCACTCATTCATCGTGGTCAGTCTACACACGGTGGTGTTTATATTTTTATTAATAATGTGCATAGATACATGTACAAAATCAGGCTCTTGGCCTTCGACACTTAGGCTCTCTGGCCTAATAATCACATAAGCCCACCAGCTTATATTAACTTGGCTCACCAGCCTATGAAACATAATTACAATTCATTTCATAAACATGATTTACAACTGGGCTCGGCCTTGGGGACATTACACTTTTTCTCCATGTTGCTTTTCCTTCTTTTTTTGCATGTTGCTTTTCCTTCTTTTTCTGCATGTTTCTTTTCTGCCACATATGGAAATCACATGAAAAATAGGATTCTCTTATCCAAAATAGGCCTCTGCCCAAAAATAGAATTCTTTCTCCTAAAATAGGCCTATGTCCAAAAAAGACTTTTTTCTCCCAAAATAGGCCTGCGACCAAAATAGACTTTTCTCTCCCAAAATAGGCCTGCGCCAATAGTTCCATATTTGCAAATGGAAATTACCTTGCAAGCAATGGCCTTCTTGCAAACATTGATTTTTTTTACTTATTTTTTTCCTTCTTGTAATTAGAAAGGGTTGATTTAGAAGGTTACTAATCATCTGCATTGCGTACACTTATTTCTATATTTTTCCTCTTTAATAACTCTTCAATGCCCAGTTTATGGAAATTCATGAACTAGATTATTTAAATACATGTTATCGTCAAAGTTGGGAGTTGGGATTTATAAATAACACTCTCCTTCCTTCCCACGGAAGCATATGTGAAAATATTGATTTTATGTAGACCAAGTTGAAGGAGGTGAAAATGAAAAATAGCTACAACTATATGTACTCATGCACAAACAAAAAACAAAACAGACAAAAGAGCTAAGGCTCTAAATCTTGATGTATTGATTGCTTCCAAAGAAAGCTATAAATACACACCGTTTTATTAATAATAGAACTTGAGAACTCATCTCTTCTTGAGCTTTCTTCAACTAACTAGATCTAACTCAAACTCTTCTAAAACTCTTTAAAATTAGAACTCTCCAAAAATAGATAATGTGAGTATTATATTCTAACACTCCTCCTTAATTACTATCGCTAAATGATTTAGCATTTACAACACCTAAATTTTGTCTAAGAAAATCAAACACATATTTTTCCAATTGATGTAGGAGCATCACTCCACCTCAACAGTGTGCCAGCATTCCAACTCATCAAAGCTCATTCAAGAAGGGGAGAGGCTTCAACCCTCTCGTTTTACCCTCATTTTGAATTTCGATTTGTATTAAATGCAATTAAATTTCGTAAGGATGGAGGAGCCAAATCGATGCCTTTGTGCAGGTAGAAGATGATGTTGCCTTTAATGGTAGACACGTTGATGAGATCTAGATCTGATTCAGACTATATGTCCATTGAATGTAATTCAATGTAATTAATGAGAGTAATTAGATGGAGGGAAAGGCTTGAGGATCCCCTCTTTTTTGTAAAAACATCTTTGTATCTAAATTCATCAGAACATATTAGAATAGATGGGAATTTAGGAGTAGAGGAGAGGAGAGAGTGTTGAGACTCTGTTGTAGTCCAGACTTTGTAAAAATCTATATAGACATTTAGAGATAATACAAAAGAGCAGTTTTTCCTACACATGGTTTTGTTTACCTTGCGTTTTATGAATGTCATGTGTCTTTTTATTTATGTTGTAGATGTACAATAGTTTTCATCTACAGGGATAGATAGAATTTCACTATCTGTGAGTTTGTTGGATTTGTTCTGGGTTCTTTAGGTTGTGCAAGGAGTGCACAACATAATATTGAAACTCTGTATCCAGTGCAAGGAGTGCACATATGAACTCTTGTAATTTATAGAAGAACGTGCTAAGAGGGCACACCAGAAGGATTCATAGACTCAAGGAGCCTCAAGGTTACTGAATACCTTGGAGGGGAGACTGTGCAGAGAAGGCACAGAGGAGAGAATAGAATTGTTGAAGATTCTGTAGAGCTCTGTTGGGAGGGCATTGAGAAAGTGCAAGGAGTGCATAGATGTGAACTTGGTTCAGGTTTAGAAGCTCAAGGAGGACGAGTGTCAGGTTTCTAGGATGGCACCAGAGAAAGATTCTAAGGAAGTGGAAGGGCCAAGACCCTTTGGAGTTCTGAGCCATTTTGAAATATCAGAAGAAATAGAGAAAAGAGTGAGTAGAGACAGACTTATTCCAAGTCCCAAATCTCAAGGAGGGATAGTATTCCCAGAAGCAAAGCGTGACCAGAGTAGTCGGGCTTGCAGGAGAAAGAACAAAGACTGCATCCTTTGACACTTAGGAATTTTCCCAATTCGAGAGAAATTAAAATCTTAGGAGGAAGAGCAACAACTATCATAGGATTAGCTGTGAGAAGATATTTGAGTCATTAGATCCACATCCAGAAAGGAAGAGCATGCAGAGGACAAGAACAGATCCCATCCGTCGGATATGAGCACGTGGACCAACAGTCATTGGATCCATAGGTAAGAGCATGAACCTTAAATATTTTGGAAGTGCACAGGAGAGCGGACTCATGAAGTCCCGAAGTTCTGAAGCCAAACAGAACTATCCATCATCTAGGGAGATAGGTGGAAGCAGATCCGAGAATTCAAGGATTTGGACTCCGAAAGACTTGCAAAGAGCAGAGTGCAAACTTCGTGAAGTCGCGAAGTGAAAAGTTGCGAAGTGCTCAGGAGTTGACCCCCAGGTCATAGCCTAAGGTCATGTGAGAGGTGGGCCTAGGAAGAGAAGCTAGCAGCCATTGCATGGAACTAGCTGATTCAGATTTCCAAAGAAGCAATTGCAGTCGTTGACTGCGAAGCAGATTCGATCGTCGATCTGAGTAAAGTGATTTCTCTGATCTAGGTATGGAGATATCTGGAGTCGAGTGTTGTGAAGAATCTTGAAGCACAAAGTCCAAAACACCATTTGGGATAAGTGCCAAGTCATATCCCGAGTTCACGTGAGAAGATAAAAGCACTAAGGTAAGGAGCGCTTGCAAGGTTTTTGAAGAACCTGCACTTAAGGAGATAGGGGGGTTGTGTATAAGTTGATTTGGGGTTCCAGCAGGGGCCCAAAGAGCTGATCCAGCTCATTTATTGAAATATCCTTGACAGGGAGGTCACAAAACCCCCAGGAGGGGAGGGGGGTTGTGTCACCAATTTATTTGTAAATATGTCATCCAATTAGTCTTTCGATTTACAATATTCCAAGTAGATTTCTCCATTGTTTACAAGCTATCTGATGAAATGATATCTAGTATCAATATGCTTGTTTTTTTAATGAAAGACATGGTTCTTTGATAGAGGTATCATTGAGTTGTAGTCACAATACACTAGAGTTGGCCCTTCTTGTCTTTGTGGAATATCACCCAATACTCTACATAACCGAACTTCTTGACAAGTTGTTGTTGTGGTTTCTACATACTCAACTTTGGCTGATGAAATCATCACAATGGGATGTTTCATAAATTCCCATGAAATCACACTTGAACCAAGATGGAAGACATATCATGAAGTATTATTCCTATCATAAATACTACCTACAAAATCACTAGCAATATATATAATCAAGAAATTATTACTAGTGATGAAATATAATATAACATATCTTGTTGTTCACCAATATATCTCAGAATTATTTTACCAACTTTCCAATGTGGATCTTTTAGATGCTGCATGAACCTGTAAATAAAACTAACAACATACAAAATGTCTAGCCTAGTGGCAGTGAGGTACATGAGACTGACAACCAATATCTTGAATAGAGTTGGATATGCATTGGGTCCAACCTCCTCTTTGTCGTTCTTTTTCCTTGCTGCAATTGGAGTTTGTGTTGGTTTATAGTTCATCATACTAATCCTCTTCAACACATCCATGGAATACCTTTTCTGAAATGCAAAAATTCTTGAATCTGATTGAAGAACTTCAATACCAAGGAAATATCTCATTAGCCCCAAATTAGTCATTCCAAATTCATGTTTCATGGATGGTTTAAAATTGTCCACTGATAGATTTCCTCTGAAGATCATATCATCAACATATAAAAAAAAAATCAATATTTGACCTTGCTTATTCACCTTTGTATACAATTTGGGCTCACTATTTCTTTTGCTAAATCCATGTGTTATAACCCTATAATTTATAGGATCAACTGGTGAATGAAATGTTATCTCTTTAGTGTTTATGTTTGTCAAATGATTTTTCATTCTGCAAATAATTTGAGAAAAGAAAGAAAAAGAAAAAGAAAAGAAAGAAAAAGAATAAAAGAGGGCATAAAAGAAATTCAATAGAGCCCCATGCAATAACAGTGACTTGGTCCATACCTTTCAAGCATGGCCAAGTTCTTTTAAATTGATGTTGATAGGAATAGTGAATAAGCTTGGCTAAACTGTTTAATCTTAGCCAAGTGATCTAGGTTAGTTAGTGAATAAATCTGTCCAAACTACCTAATCTTGGTCAGATAGCCCTAGGATAGAGTAAGTTCTTAGTCCAACAGTTTAATTTGGGCTAATTGTCATAGGAAATTAGGTTAGAACATAGGGTAGTTTGCTTTATTTCAATAAAACCAGCTCGATGATCAATGTTGGACCATGTCTTGGATGCTTAAAAGGTTGGTTGTCTAACCCCTTGGTGATATGAACATGTGAAAGCTTGGGAAAACCCATGATATGCACTTATCCTAAGTTCTCTGGGTGCATATGCTTTCCAGCTCGCATTTATGCACCGCTCATGTATCAACGTCTCAGATGTTCACGCCCAGATCTACGGTGGACAAGTCTTTCCAAACCCCCCCCCTAACCGTTCTACCTTTAACGGTGTTGGGGGGGCGGTCCGGAATCGGAGATAATGTATGCGCACATCTGGATGACCCAAGTTTCGGTGCATAGATCTGCAGTAGAAAGGAAAGCACGCAGATCAATGGCTCAAGGTATTTTTCAGACCCCCCTGACTGATCTACCTTTAACGATGGGGGGGGGTCCGAAATTTAATTTTACTCTGGTGGGCCCCCTATCTATACGTGGCATGAATCTATTGGTCCCAAATCCCACCGCCTATTATTGTCTGACATACCTCATCACCTCATGACGTCATTATTCACCTTTTCCGTAAGAGTCACATCCCGTAACTCTTCCAGTCCTTCTCCCTCGTTCACCTGTGGAAAGTCCCTTCACCATGATCTTTTCCCCCAATCGATAACTGCCACGTCACTCATCTATATGCTTCAGTCATTGTCACCTACCATCTCACATTCTAAATGACCCGTTGGCCATTTATTACTGGCTAACTTATCTGTTAACCAACTAACCTATCTCCCGCACCCAACGGATACACGTTTACTCAAAACTACCCTCACCCTTCATTCCTTCACCATTTACCCACTCATTGCACCAGAGAATTTACCCCATTTTCCTCTTCATTACAGTCAGTCTCCCACATCTACAGTCGTCCCTTCTAACTTTTGTTTTATTTGCAGGTATTGTTACAGTAATGGCACCAAAGTCAAAATGAACAGAAGGTGAGGAGAATCCGTTTCTCTCGCCTCCTATTGACCTCGACAGGATTCCTCTGGCCGACAAATACTACTTAATCGCAGACACAAAATGTGATTTCGACTTCGCAGATCTACATTCATGGATTAAATAAGTCTTCCTGGACCAGAGTGATGAAATTGGACTCTGGGAGTCCAACCTACCCTTGTATCTTTTCCCCAGATTCACCACTTCCTAGAATTCACCCTCAAGTGCCAAGCCCACTATATCCCCAAGAAAAGATCCATTTTTTCCTCATCCGAGGAAATTCTTTTCCTCTTCACACCAGAAACCATCGACCAAATGATGCAAATATCCCAAGCTGACTCCGCCTCACCTTTTAACCTCGGGATCATCACAGAGCTATACCAGAAGCTGTCATTTCCTCAAAGAGCTCATATTTTTGAGCTTTTTCTTCCACAATCCACTCAGCTCCCCACTACAAACCCCCCTTATCCTTCCTCCCTATTCTCAATAAAAGGAAACTAGGTTATCACGCCGCTATGCACCTTACTTGGTTATTTTTTAGATCAATGGGTAGATGAACCCATTTTGGGATTTCTGTCTACTTTCTCCACCGATGAGAAACCTACTACACAGTTCGACTTCAACACATTCCTGGTGGACAACATTCACGAGAAATTCATAAATTTCACCACAGAAGGCATGTTCCGGTATTCTTCAATACTGGCATACCTGTTTGTTTTCTTCCAAGAAGACAAAATTTCTTTTTCTATGCAGAAGATGGACGAAGATGGTAGACCCCAGGCAGTAACAACATGGAATTCTCTACTCAAACATAACTCCATGAAATTCAGTTTCAAGCATTTCATCGAGTAGTTCTACCACCCAGTGGTGAGTATGCTCAGCGGCAGACCCGAACCCGGAATTAATGATGAAGTTCAGAGGATCCTACATCTCTCAGACCATACAAAGACTAGTGATTGGTACCTATACCAAAATCACACTAAGATCAGAGTCTATGGGTGCGAGTTGGCCCCATATAAACTACCCAAGTACTTACCTGTCATAATTGTTTCCCTGGAATACATAAGGTAGATGATAAACTCGGACGATATACATTTTGTGTCTTTGAAGAAGAAGCAACAACTCAGAATCAAAGGGCAGATTGGGTCTTTCATCTGCAACAGTCGAGGCATCGGGGAGGAAGCAGACAGACTACTAAAGGAAATGAAATTCTTTGTTAGTTTCACATGGCACTATGATCCATGTAGGATAATTTCCGAGATGAGTATAAAAAATAAGAATATCCTGTATGTTCACATATCTAGGCTTGAGGTAGAAACATTTTCCAACCAGACAGAATGGGAGCCAAATACTTTGGTTGAGACAGAACAACACAACCTCTCGGTCACTGTATCACAGACGACCACACCACAGGCTCCAAAGGAGAAAAGGCCTAGGTAGGATCTGTCACCTCCTGTCACTGAAGTATCATCTGAAGAATTTCAACTACATACCAAGAAGCCAAAAGCCATTTCGGCTCCTAACCCAGCTGGAGAAAAGACAATTCCATCCACTACAATGACAGAGGTTGATCGGTCGCTCCTCAGTACAAGAAGCAAGCAAATCATAACCTCAGTATTACTAAAGAAGCCTATAGATACTCCACCAATCAACCAACCAGGCAAGACAGGACCGAAGCTGAGTATCTTTTAGAAATACGATTTGATCAAGAAAAAGAATCAGACTCTAACTAGCAGGACATACGCCCAGTTCTGGAAGCAGACGTCGACTGCACAACATAGGATGCTATCGACATTCGACACTGAGAAGGGCAGAATGCACATGGCATTTCTCCAAGCACAAGTGCTAGACCCAAAGGTAATCATCGATTACAAAAGGGCAACTTTTGAATTCCAGACTAAGGACGTGCATCTAACTGATCAAATGGATCTGCAAAGGCAAACTGGAGAAATGGTTTTATCCACGTTGGCATATGCTTCCACTACTACCTCCAGGTTACAAGTGTCTATGAATAACGTCCAGACACAGTTGAAGTTGGAGAAAATATCATCCTTTGCCAAGGATGACAGGATTAAGACATTGGAGGAACTGGTCCTCAAGATCGGGTATGATCCCTCGAATGTGAAAGCAGTCGAGGAGATGATCAAGAATAAAAATTCCAACATAACATCTTTGAGGAAACAATTGAAGCTACCACCAATAGTAGACTCATAGGTAAAGGAAATAGCGGAGACAGAAGGAGAAAAAGATGAGATACTTAAGTTGATCATGGAGCAAAATGCACAATTGAAGGAAATGGAAGCTGAAATGGAGAAGCTAGTGAAAGAGAAATAATAGTCAAAACCCAGGGAAGTCATTCCATTGAGTGCAGTTCCACCCTCAGGAGTGAGCACAACATCACTAGTAGAAATTCCATCGGCAAACCCACTGACGTCTCTGTAAAAGACTATTGGACTGGCTAAGTCTATGGAATAGATGAATCTACAAGAAACAGAGATTAGCAGGCTCAAAAAGGAGATTGAGAACCTCCAGAAACTCAAATCTTCTTACCAAACCAGCTACTCCAAGGAAAAACAAGTGTCAAACCAACTCAAACAAGAGTTATAATAGCTTCGAAAGAAAATAGTGGTAGGAAAAACACTGGTCGAAGTCAAAGAAAGTGTCTGGACAGACATCACCAAGTCTATGAATGAAATATGGCTAATGATATAGATTTTGTTTGAGAAAAATGAATTGGTACAGAGAAGTAAACAAGCCATCAAGAAGATTAGATCAGAACTCGGAGAGATGCCCACAAAGGCTAATGAAATCATCAAATTCCTAAATTCTAAAACTAGAGAGGAGCTGGAAGAGATAAGAATTGAGGATAGAACAGAGACCATCCTTGAGGTCAAGATAGTCTTGACCAAGAGAGGACTGATGCTATAGCTAGAAGAGAAGGTTCAAGCTATGGACCTAGGGGTACAAAGGTTTTTTAGCAAGATCGAGGCTCTATAGAAGAAAGGTCTTCCTGGTTTGAAGGTGATAAATGACAAATTGATGACACTCCCCAATTACAAAAAGAGACTAGCTGATGTGGCTAAGGATAGTTCGAAATTTTCATGAATTCAAGGCAGTATCACTGGCAATGCATTCCTAGATGCGCTACAGTTGGACATCAGCATACAGCATGAGATATGGTACATCTTCATCATCAAGCCTACTTTTTCCAAGTACACAAAGATGGATGAAGTCTATTGAAGGTTACTCAAAGTCAACATTTCTAGTCATCTTCGATGGGAAGAGCTTTGCAACCTGATCGAGTAGTCGATGAGT
>SNQJ01S0011319.1:33319-45064 GCA_010110895.2 Picea sitchensis | reverse complement strand
TTATTTGAAATTTGAAATCATCCTCCAATTTGTTTTTGGAGTTAAACTTTAGTTTTGATTGAAGTGGAAAGTGAAATTCTAACTCTATCGAAAGTAAAATGTTGACCCTGTCGAAAGTCACAAGTCTTCACCAATGAATTGTAGTTATTGGAGGAGTGCACACACTTTGATTTATTCGAAATTTGAAATCCTCCTTTGAAAATGTTTCATGGATTTAAACTTTGGTTTTGATCGGAGTGGAAAGTAAAATTCTAACTCCGTTGAAAGTGAAATTCTAACTCTACCAAAAGTCATTAGTGTACTCCATTGAAATAAAAAGTGGAAAATATGGTCTAATTATTGGAGAATAAAATTACTTTGATCAAAACCAAAGTTGGAAAGCCACTCCAAACAAGTGTCTCAAGTCTGCCAATGAAAACTAATTTGTTTTGTGTGATTAATAAAGAGCATTAGGGTTATCCTCAAACTTTCCACGGGATTCATATTTCACTTTTCCTTATGCTTAATTTTTTTTTATATCTTTGATAATCCCTTATGTCACTTAGCATGTTGCATTAGAACCTACATTATCTTAATATTTTCCATATAGGGTAAATATATCATATTCATATAGATCTTCTAACTTATGACCTAAAGTTACTTCGGCCATGGGAGTTTGAATAAAATGAAAATGCAATAAGATACGAGGTCACTTATAGAATATGTAATTCTTAACTTTACATGATGGATACTTCATACAAAAGTAGTTGTTCTAATTGACTGTCTCACAAATACACTAATTGATATGTAAACATTACATCAAAGCACCAATATTTTGATAATTCTCATTCTTTTATGGAAATTAATGCAATTTAATATAGTAAATTCATATCAAATTTGCATGTTCTTCATACAGAGAGTCCAATACAAATTAAATCCATCTTCACTTTAGTAGCTTAGAAATGGGCATGATAACACTAGTTTGTCTTAAGGATGAAAGTAAAGATCAAAAAAATATAAATTTACCAACAAGCCACTTGCATTGGTAAGTTATTGAAGATATGAGTTTCAACATAATTTTACTAGTTGTTTCTGTCTTAAAATTACTTATGACTTTTCTATTTAGAGCGTATAATAATGGTTGGATTTTTCTTTCACTTTAAAGAGTTAAAAACCATTTTGTTTTTGTTTTTCTCTATATTGGGCATGCCATCTTATAAGGTACCACACACTCACACACACACATATATATAATAATGTAGTTTGGTACCACAATTAATAGTTCACTAAGATGAAAACCTTAGCATTGGACTAAATGTTGGATAGGTGTTTTGGATAAGTTCTAGTTCAGTTTTGGGATCTGTGTCATAATAAGTCAAAGAACAAAAGGAAGTTAGAAGATGGACCAGAGTGCATGACAGGAGTGGAATTAAGGAGTCAAAGAGCACGATAGGAGGAAATGTGACGGAGCGGTGCATAAACGAAGAAAAACGGTTATATATAGTTGGCTTTTGAGGACATTTTATAATGGCTTAGCCTTATTTTGATGTATAAATATGTAAAGGGTTGAGGTAGATAGAGAGTTCAAAGAATGAAAGGTTATGGTGCATTGTGGGTGAGTTGAGGTTTTGGCTAAGAATATAGATGTTATGATTGAGGTATGACTGAGGAGCTAGGCTCGCACTGCAGCAGAATGACTAGGCAAATTTGAGTAATGGTTACTACTACATATTTTTATAAGCATAGTGTGCAGCTATAAGAAGAATATAATTAAATAATATAAGAAGACAATCATTGTGGGCGTAGCCCAGATTGGGGTGAACCACATTAAAACTTGTGTCTTGATGTGATGCTATGTGTGTGTTATGAATAACATAGAATGTTTAGTATTATGAAAATGGAATTGATATTTCATAGTTGTAGTATACCAACTATCATCCAGGAAAGGGCATGACAATCAACACATTTATGCACTAGCAAGGAACCATAAAGAAAACCAATCAAGAGAAGGTGCATGGAGGACTTCTAGCACTACAGGAAGAGATCAAGCTACAGAGACAATCCCATGGAAACCCTGACATGATGCGAAACACTATCAGGGTGGCAAGGCAACAAATGGACATCATGTTCAACTTTCGTTGGGATGGATGGATGGATGGTTGTACTTGGTACCAGTTGGCTACATTGCTTAGTCGATCATATTGTATGCTTTCTTCTCGTGTTTCGAGGACGAAACATGTGAAGGGGGATGGAATGTAGTATACCTATGGAAGTAATATGGGGTACCTAGGGAGGTACTGTTAGCGATATTTCTTGTATAGGGGGGACATAATGCAAGTGAAGGGGTAAAACCCACTTGTCCAAAGTTTCAAGCGATAATGCGCCCGTGGTAAACAGCAAACAAGATCGAGCGGTCCAGATTTGCGTGCACAGATCAAGGGTGCACAGCGAATTTCGGACCCCCCTTTGCCTCTCGACCTTTAAGCAAAGGGGGGGGTCCAGAATCGGGGGCGCACCTCTCCGACGGCCCAGATGAGCGCGCCCGGATCAACGGCGCTGAAGGCCATTCCGGACCCCCCCCGCCTTTCTACCTTTAAGTGGAGGGGGGGGGTCCGGAATCATTAAAGCAGCTTCCTGCGGTTGAGGTTTCAGCGCCCTGATCAGCGGCACCAAGGCAGCCACGTCCTCCTCAGTTCCCCGTCTTTAATCCCGTGTGGGCCCTTCCCCTGTCATTTCACTCTTCCTTCCACTTTTCCTCTGTCGCCGTGTGTCATCCATTCATCACTCCCCTTGGGTCCGCGTGGCTCTCCCTCTTTCCCACCATCCACTCACTGCCTGCCATGCGTCCCGTTCCTCTCCACGACAGTCTCTCACCCGAGGCGAGATCGTTTCTCCCGTCTTCTCCCCACCTATCCTGGTGTCTTCCGCCATGGATCATCCTCTGCCACTCCTCTCTGTCATCACTCACACTTCGCGCCGCTCCTTCCACGCGCTCCCCCAATGCCATCACTCCTGTCATGCACCATGTCCTCCGCGCTGGCCCTCAGGTCTGACCCTCAAGCTATTCAGTTGTTCCAGATGTCAGTGCGAGAAGTCTTCCCTATCCCGAGATGCTGAGTTGGTCTGGCCGTTATCAATCCCAAGAAGCAGTTAATGAAGTGATTGGTGGTGGTTAGACATCGTCTCCGCCATAATGGGGACGTCCTGCAATTAATTAAAGGAGCGTCGATTCGCCGATGTAACTGTCAGAAGATTTATCGCGTCTGCTACAAGTTGCACGATTATTCAAAGGTTGCGGCTGCAGAGTGTCAGAAGCCATGTAGACGCAAAGCATTCAATGCATTTTCTCGAACTTGTTGCTGTTGTTGTTTTGAGTATATGTAGGCATTTTCGCCATTTTTGTATCTATCGATGGCAGAGATAATCTCCCGACTGTAAAGTTTCAGCAAATACTCTGGTCTCCTGGTTATGCCTCTGTGTTTGAGATTTCTTGGTTTATAACAAACAGTTCTCTTTCTTTTCCATCCTTGTTTCGTCTGTTGCCTGAGGATTCATAGTAGTGCAACTTGTTGCAATAAAGGATTTGTTGTGGCGTTGTCGTGCCCTCTAGTTTTTTGTATTTGAATGTAAAAGGATTTTGCGTTTGAATGCATTTCTTCTTCTGTCTGTTGCATACCCGATGTCTGTAGTAGACCATTGTGCCCTTCTTGCGTAAGTCTTCCACCTACTCACCCTTACTACGACTCACTATTTGGAGTTTATCAGGACCTCACTCTTTCATGCATGCTTGGTCTGGTTTTCGAGTTGATACGACATTGTTTTGAGTTTCCCTCCATATGATCACCCCCTCTTAAAAAAAAACAAACCGTGACATTCAAACTGATGGGCTTCGGGCTCTGCTCCTGCTAGCAATCCAGTAGTGACTTCCGAAAGCCAACATTTCTGGCGCCGTTGCCGAGGATGAAGTTGAAGATTTTCCCTGGGCAGAACGACAACGATTAGCTGATTTCTGAAGGTGCATCAGAATATCAGAACTTGAAGATTGCTACTGTGCACGTGGCGACTCCACTGTGACGACTCCGCTGGGGAGAACCTGTTCTATCAGTTGTGGCTTCGAGAGGTAGACACATGAGGTCCAATCCACATCTGCCTTTAGCCACACCGTAGGAAGACTTGGAAGCAGTGCGCAGAAAGGGAAAGAGAGCTGCAAAGGATGTTTCTGTCGATGAAAAAGGTAATACGCCCTCCCCTTCTATGAGAACTCCATTTCCAGATTCTCAGTTTCCTAGTCGTCCTTCCTTAGAAGTTTCCCGTTTTCTGAACTTTGGGAGTGTTCCTGCTGATTTTTCCCCTCCCAGTCTAGTATCGGAGGGAGAAATCCTTGTCACTTCCCCCTCAGGAGGTTTCACCACTCCTCCTTTGATTACTACTGCTCCGCAAAGAAAAACATTCGTAAATCCAGGTCCTGTAGACCTCTCTCTGTTTTCTCCGTTCTCTCCTGTGAACACCTCTGTTCCTAGTTCACCTATTCACACTCCATTGCCTTCAAGTTCTCCTCTACATAAAATCCCTATGGCTGGTGCTAATCCCCCTCAGAACAGGATGGATGCCATAGTTGCTGCTAGGTATGCTCCTTTGATTCTTCCTCAGCCTTTGAATCCTCTCCCTGCCGGAGACTATTTGAAATACATGCCCAAGTTCAGTGGCGAGGAAGACATAACTGCTGAAGAGAACTTGGCTGCTTTTTACAGTTATGCAGATAACCTCAATATTGAGAATGAAGATGTCTGGATGAGAGTCTTCATCCAGAGTTTGGATGGTGAGGTTAGAAAATGGTTCAGGGGACTGGCCCCTGGATCCATTGCCGGTATTGAAGCCCTGGATAATGTTTTCCTAAGGCAGTGGGGGGATAGAAAAGATTACATATATTACATGACTGAGTTTGGGTCATTAAAAAAGCAGGAAGGAGAGTCAGTCTCTGACTTCTCCAAAAGGTTCAACAAAATGTATAATAAGATTCCTGCGGAGATAAAACCTTCTGAAGCCTCTGCTCAAATTTCATATGCCAGTGCATTTGACCCTGATTTCTGTCTCGTATTAAGGGAAAGGAGAGCCACCTCTTTAGCTCAAATGCAAGATGCAACTATAGAGGTGGAATCTAATATATTAGCAACAGACAGACTAAGGAACCAGGCTGACACAAATGGAAGAAAAGGGAAGTCGGAAGCCTCGGTTTCTGGTTCCAACATCTCCGGCCTATCAGTTCCCCATCCTCAAGTGAATGAGCTGACCCAGCTAGTGAACGTTCTGAAAGAAGAAATGGAGAGGATCAAAATGGAAAGAAGGAAGATAAACAGAGGCCCTTAGAGTACTGAGAACAGAGGAGGTTTCAGAAGACCGAACAATTTTTCTCCTCCAACTATGCATAAAGAGAAGGAAAGAGACAGAGATGACCAAAGAATTCAGGCTCCTTTCCAGAACAACTTCATGACTGATGAAGAAGAAAGGCAACCCGATGAGCCCGAGCCTGAAATCCACTCAGTTGAAGTCACTCCTCCTTTCCCCCATCTGACCAAATCAGCATATGAAGAATCTTTCATGGATGGTCAGCTCAATGAACTCAGCAAGACAGACAAAGCTGGCAGTGGCCCGGGCAGATATAACCTGAGATCAGACAAGCGAGCAGCAGCCCCTGACGTTCCTGAGTCATCCACTAGAGCACATAAGCCTGCTGACGAAGCACCAGACAGCCATAAAGGTAAGAAGGCCCAACCTCTCTCCCCTATCATTCAGATTCATGCTCCTGAGATTAGAGAAATTCCAAAGCCCACATCTTTTTTTAATTTTGAGCATGAGATTTAGAAGATCAGAATCCCTGTACCCCTTACTGAGTTAATCAAACACGGGGAATTCAAAAAACACTTCTCCGACCTGTTAAAATCTGAAGCCACTAGCCCTTCCACAGACCTTATAAACCTCCAAGATGAAAGGCCTGCAGTGGTCCTAGGACCTATGGTAGAAGACAAAGATGATTCATCCCCTCCCTTCTACACCTCCCTGAACATACATGACAAAGTACTGCATAATTTCCTAATGGATTCAGGGGCCTCCCATAACCTCATGCCTAAAGCCGTCATGGAAGAGCTGGGATTAGAAGTCACTAGAGCCTATCATGACCTCTATTCTTTCGACTCCAGGAGGGTACAATGTTTGGGAGTCATCAAGGACCTAGAAATTTCCCTGTTTCAGCTACCCATGAAAAGTATGATCATGGATATAGTGGTAGCTGATGTTCCCCCCAAGTTTGGCATGTTGTTGTCAAGATCCTGGATTAAGAGACTTGGAGGAACGCTGCAAATGGACCTCATGTATGCCACCATTCCAGTATTTGGAGGAGAACATAGAAGGTTATACAGAGAAGCCCAGCTAGCCTACATTGTCAGTGATGAAGAAAACCCCACAAATCATCCAATCTATGCTTTAGACACTGACTTAGGATCTAGCCTATTGCAGCTCACTGATGAATCTGAGCCCCCTTTACAGATCAGAAAATGGCTCAGTCTCGAGCAGGGGATGCCCTCCCTAGTTGCCTCTGTTTGGAAGATGTTCTTTGATGGAGCTTCTTCCGGTATAGGTGCAGGTGTCGGGGTGGTATTCAAATCCCCTTCTCAGGAAACCATATCACTGTCATACAAGCTGGAATTTGAAGTTACCAACAACGTGGCAGAATATGAAGCTCTGGTTCTGGGATTAAGGGATGCAAAAGAAATGGGAATCAGGGAGATGGCTGTGTTCGGGGATGCAGAATTGATCGTCCAACAGGTCAAAAATGTATATCAGACCAAGCACCCCCACCTAAAAAATTACAGAAACGAGGTATGGGACCTTGTTGATAGTTTCTTCCTTGCTTTTAACATCTCTTTCATTCCAAGGGAAGAAAATGCTCCAGCTGATTTCCAAGCCTTCTCAGCTAGTCTGTTCGAAGCTCCTTCACGGCTCGATGATAAATCCGAGGTAGAAATGAGATACAGACCCTCTGTACCAGACAATGTCAAACATTGGAGGGTATTCGAAGACGATCAGGAGATCGAGAAATTCCTCCAGTCCATCGATGACTTCTCTGCATCGCGTGTAGACGAAGACCCTGACGAGGAACCCGACCACCACCCTGGGGAGTTGTTGAATAAAGTTGCTGACCATCAGATTATTCAACTGCCGAGCAATCATATACCACGAGGGCTGATCCCCCTAGAAAGGTTGTTCGATGGGAATGACGTGGCAGTAAGAGGCAGAATTGCAGGTGAGGATGCTGATACGACTGAATGCAATATAGGCACATCAGAGGAGCCCAAGATTGTCAAGCTGTCAAAAGGATTGACCGAGGAACAGAGAATCGGGTACGCTGATTTGTTGAAGGAGTTTGCTGACGTGTTTGCCTGGACCTACCAAGAACTCAAGACATACGACACGACAGTTATGGAACACAAGATCCCACTGAAGGAGGAGGCTAGACCGTTCAGGCAGAAGCTGAGACAGATAAATTCTACTCTGTTACCTGTCATGGAGAGGGAGGTGAAAAAGCTACTGGATGCCCAAATCATAGTCCCATTGAGATACTCCAACTGGGTGGCCAACTTGGTCCCAGTAAGAAAGAAAAGCAGAGAAATCAGACTCTGTGTCGATTTCAGGAACCTAAACAGGAGCTCAAAGAAGGACAATTACCCCCTGCCCAACATGGAACATATATTGCAGAGGGTCACTGGCGCATCTAGGATATCCATGATTGATGGCTTTTCGGGCTATAATCAGATTTCAGTCATGCCAGGAGACAGAGAAAAGACAGCCTTCACCACGCATTGGGGTACATTCATGTATGCCAAGATGCCATTCGGGTTGATGAACGTGGGAGCAACGTTTCAGCGAGCCATGGACATAGCCTTCATCGGAGAAAAAGATAAGTTCGTGGTGATATATTTAGATGACATAACAGTCTTCTCTAAGACTGATATTGAACACCACTCCCACCTGAGAAGAGTTTTTCTGAAATGTCGCAGGTTTGGCCTTTCCCTAAATCCCAAGAAATCATTGTTTGCCATGCAGGAGGGGAAGCTATTAGGCCATATAGTCTCAGCAGAGGGAGTGAGAATTGATCCTGACAGGGTAGAGGCAATCCAGGCCCTGTCACTCCCCAGGTCTAAAAAGGAGGTCCAAGCTTTTCTGGGAAGAATTAATTTTCTGAGGAGATTTATCTCAAATTTTGCTAAATTGGTGAAGCATATCACAACCATGCTCAGGAAAGGCCATGAGATAAAATGGACTGCTGAACCCTGGAAGTCTTTTGATCAGATAAAGAAAGCATTGACTGAGGCCCCTGTGCTAGTCAGTCCAGATTATTCCAAAGATTTTATAATATTCTCTTTTGCTTCCTTTGATTCAGTGGCAGCAGTTCTGTTGCAGAAGAACGATCAAGGGCAAGAGCAGCCAATCGCCTTCTTTAGCAAGGTACTGAGAGACGCAGAGCTCCGATACGAAATCATGGAGAAGCAGGCTTATGCCTTGGTGAAAGCTCTCAAAGCTTTCAGGGTCTATGTCTTACACTCAAAAATCATTGCGTATGTCCCTTCGACCCCTGTGAAGGACATCCTTATACAGCCTGACATAGACGGAAAAAGGGGCAAATGGATCACCAAGATCCTAGAATTCGACCTGGAAATTAAGCCCACCAAGCTAATAAAGGGGCAGGGTTTGGCCAAGCTCCTGACCGAATCCAATTATAAAGCCTTGGAAATCAATCTTATTCACGAGTAGCCTGAATCATCCAATGGATATTTCCAAAGCATTGTACCACTATCAGCATGCCCCTGGTACAAAGATATCTTGTATTTCCTGCAGGAGTTGAGGCCCCCCGATGGGATGGAAAAAAGCAAGGCAAGGGCTTTAAAGCTCAAAACTGTCAAGTACTGTATTATTAACCAAACCTTGTACTGGAAAGATCCCCAAGGGATACTACTGAGGTGTCTGGACCCACAACAGGCCCAGAAAGTTATGAATGATTTCCATAGTGGTCTCTGTGGAGGCCATTATTTTTGGAAAACCACTGCTCATAAGATCCTCCGAGCTGGGTACTACTGGCCCACCTTATTTCCTGATGTCTACAGGGAAATTAGAGCTTGCATCAAATGCCAAAAATTCTCAGGAAAGCAGCAGCTCAGATCCCTACCATTGAAACTTGTGGTGGTCTCGGCTCCTTTTCAGCAGTGGGGATTGGACTTCATCGGGGAAATTCATCCTCCCTCAAGTGGTCAGCACCGATGGATTTTGACAGCAACCGACTACTTCACTAAATGGATAGAAGCTGTCCCTACCAGAAGCACTTCCCACAAAGTAATCATCAGCTTCCTGGAGGACATCATTGCTAGGTTCGGCTGCCCTAGCAAAATCGTCACTGACAATGCTTCCCCATTTTGGTCAGAACCTCTAATCAAATTTTGTGAACAATTTGGAATTTCACTGATCCACTCTACCCCCTACTATCCTCAGGGAAACGGACTGGCAGAGTCCTCTAATAAAAGTCTAATCAAACTTATCAAGAAGCTGCTAGAGGATAATAAAAGGGCCTGGGACTCAAAGCTCAAATTTGCACTTTGGGTCGACCTAGTGACAACAAAGAAATCCCTGGGTCTTTCACCCTTCCAGCTGGTTTATGGGATTGAGGCCGTCTTCCCCACTCAGCTTGCCTTGCCTGTAGCAAGTCTCCTCTAAGATTATGAAGGGGAATCTAATCATGTTCTTAGAAGGATTCATCAGATGGTGGAGGTGCAGCAGATCAGAGAGCAGGTCCTGGACAGAGCGTGTCGTCGTCAGCAGAAGATCAAATAGGCTTTTGACAGGAAAAACAAGAAGAAAGAATTTGAGTAGGGTGATCTGGTGCTCAAGTGGGATGCACCCAGACAAGAAAAGGGAAAACAGAGTAAATTTGATGCCCTCTGGTTCAGACCTTTCAAGATCCTTGAAGCATTTTCTAACAACACTTACAGATTGTAGGATCTGGAACGCAATGAAGTTTTCAGTGGCCCAGTCAATGGGCATTTCTTGAAGAAGTGTTTTCTGTGAGCCGCAGTCGGCTCGTTTCATTTTTGTTTTGTAAATATTGTTTTTGTTTTATTTTTGTTTTCCGGACTAATAAATGACTCCATAACCCAACAGAAAAGGCACTAAGTCTGCAAAAGAGTTCTTAGAGCATCACAGGGACGACTCTATCCCCCATGGAGCCAAATGTTAGCAATATTTCTTGTATAGGGGGGACATAATGCAAGTGAAGGGGTAAAACCCACTTGTCCAAAGTTTCAAGCGATAATGCGCCCGTGGTAAACAACAAACAAGATCAGGCGGTCCATATTTGCGCGCACAGATCAAGGGCGCACAGCGAATTCCGGACCCCCCTTTGCCTCTCGACCTTTAAGCAAAGGGGGGGGGTCCGGAATCGGGGGCGCACCTCTCCGACGGCCCAGATGAGCGCGCCCGGATCAACGGCGCTGAAGGCCATTCCGGACCCCCCCCACCTTTCTACCTTTAAGCGGAGGGGGGGGTCCAGAATCATTAAAGTAGATTCCTGCGGCTGAGGTTTCGGCACCCTGATCAACGGCACCAAGGCAGCCACGTCCTCCTCAGTTGCCCCGTCTTTAATCCCATGTGGTCCCTTCCCCCGTCATTTCACTCTTCCTTCCGCTTTTCCTCTGCCGCCGTGTGTCATCCATTCATCACTCCCCTTGGGTCCACGTGGCTCTCCCTCTTTCCCACCATCCACTCACTGCTTGCCATGTGTCCCGTTCCTCTCCATGACAGTCTCTCACCCGAGGCGAGATCGTTTCTCCCGTCTTCTCCCCACCTATCCTGGTGTCTTCCGCCATGGATCATCCTCCGCCACTCCTCTCTGTCATCACTCACACTTCGCGCTGCTCCTTCCACACGCTCCCCCAATGCCATCGCTCCTGTCATGCACCATGTCCTCCGCGCTGGCCCTCAAGTCTGACCCTCAAGCTATTCAGTTGTTCCAGATGTCAGTGCGAGAATTCTTCCCTATCCCGAGATGCTGAGTTGGTCTGGCCATTATCAATCCCAAGAAGCAGTTAATGAAGCGGTTGGTGGTGGTTAGACATCGTCTCCGCCATAATGGGGACGTCCTGCAATTAATTAAAGGAGCGTCGATTCACCAATGTAACTGTCAGAAGATTTATCGCGTCTGTTACAAGTTGCACGATTATTCAAAGGTTGCGGCTGTAGAGTGTCAGAAGCCATGCAGACGCAAAGCATTCAATGAATTTTCTCGAACTTGTTGCTGTTGTTGTTTTGAGTATATGTAGGCATTTTCGCCATTTTTGTATCTATCGATGGTAGAGCTAAGCTCCCGACTGTAAAGTTTCAGCAAATACTCTGGTCTCCTGGTTATGCCTCTGTGTTTGAGATTTCTTGGTTTATAACAAACAATTCTCTTTCTTTTCCATCCTTGTTTCGTCTGTTTCCTGAGGATTCACAGTAGTGCAACTTGTTGCAATAAAGGATTTGTTGTGGCGTTGTCGTGCCCTCTGGTTTTTTGTATTTGAATGTAAAAGGATTTTGCGTTTGAATGCATTTCTTCTTCTGTCTGTTGCATACCTGATGTCTGTAGTAGATCATTGCACCCTTCTTGCGTAAGTCTTCCACCTACTCACCCTTACTACGACTCACTGTTTGGAGTTTATCAGGACCTCACTCTTTCATGCATGC
>SNQJ01S0011319.1:22579-33269 GCA_010110895.2 Picea sitchensis | reverse complement strand
CAATGTAAGGTGGACTAGGTCCACTATATTAATAAAGACCCACTATGGTAGTTAGATGTAATAAATGTGAGAAGGATCTCTAGAAGGTTCCTAGGAGATAGAGAGATATATATAAAGAAGTGTAAGCAATGTAATGAAATATAGTAAAGAATATTGTGAATGTATCAAGCATTGCTTGAGTAGTGTTATCCTTCCTTAAGGATTAATATATAGTGTTACCCTACCTTAAGGGTTTTGACTATTTCTTGTGTTCAGCATTTTCGTGAATGGTTTGATTTTTTCTTGTTGATATTGTGGGCTTATTTTGAGATTTGTCTTCAGATCTATTCAGGTACATAAAAAAATTTGCTCTTTTTCAGATTTTTTCTAGGGAAAAGGAGGGCGACGCACTTCAAGTTTAGATTTGAAGCTTTATGAGATGAATTTTTCAAAAACAATTGGATATTTGAATTCATCTCAGAAAAATACCCAATTTCAAAAAACAAATCAGCCAAAATGGAGTCCAATAAGTAAAGTTATGAGCATTTTAAATTTAGCAGTTTTTCAGGGTTTTTCTAGAAAAAGTCACGATTTTCTGCAGTAAGCTATTTCTACACTCTATTTTTTGTTGAAGATTTATTCCAAGCATGACATTTTTTCCTGGAAGAGATGATGATCCTAGTATTGAATAATTTATACAATCTCACAAGTCATTATGGAAAAAGAAGTGGAAATCTTTTATACACTGGGGTTTCAAAGATGATGCTCTCTTATGGTGGAAATAATTTCACCATTCTGAGTGGATGTCACTTTCTGAGGAGGCACTTGAAAAATTACTTTTAGACAAGTGGTCTCATACAAAGAGTAAGGATAAAGACATCACCAAGAGTTTATTTTCATGTGGAAAAACTATATTACACATTCATGGTTGTATTCATAAAGAAAATGTCTTTGTTTCTATTAACCCTAGTTGCAAACAAAATTTTATCAATATTCAGTTGGTTAATAGATTGCAAGTTCCTGCAAATAATATTCACCGCACATAGGTTGAGGGTGAAAATGTTCAAATTTTTAAATATTTGAAGATCACCATGGGAAAATATGTGTTGCATTCTGATTTTCATGTTATAAATATGGCCAATGAAGATATTGTTTTGGGCTATCCTTGGATGGAATCAACTGGTACAATTAATATTAATGTGAAAAAGAAGTTTCTAAAGCTTTGGTACAAGAAAAAGAACATCACATTGCAGGATGTGTCTCTTATTAAAAAAGATGGGGCCACGGTGACCAACAAAGAAGTTATTGTCGAGTCTGAAGTTGAATCTGAGGCAGAGTCTATAGAAGGAGATAAAGCAAAACCACAGGAAGGACAAATTCAAGAAGCTAAGGAGGTCATTGACTCAAAGGCACAATGTGTTATATATTTGAAGTAAAAAGAACATATTCCTACAATTGTTGTGTATTGCCATCCACATCATATAGAAACACAACAGTCTTCTAGGAAAGGGCATGAAAATCAACACATTTATGCACCAGCATGGAACCAGAAATAAAACCAAACAAGAGAAGGTGCATGGAGGACTCTTAGCACTACATGAAGAGATCCGAATACAAAAACAATCCCATGGAAACCCTGACATGATGTAGAGCACTATCAGGGTGGCAAGGCAACAGATGGAAATCATGTTCAACTCCCATTGGGATGGATGGATGTCCATACTTAGTACTAGTTGGTTACATTGCTTAGCCAGTCATATCGTATGGTTTCTTCTAGTGTTTCGAGGATGAAACATTTGAAGGGGGATGGAATGTAGTATACCTATGGAGTTAATATGGGGTACCTAGGGAGGTACCCAATGGGAATGTGGTTATGTATTATTAGTGGAATTCATTTAATACATGAGAATGTGGTTATTCAATGTAAGGTGGTGTAGGTCCACTATATTAATAAAGACCCACTATGGTAGTTAGATGTAATAAATGTGAGAAGGCTCTCTAGAAGGTTCCTAGGAGATAGAGAGAGATATATAAAGAAGTGTAAGAAATGTAATGAAAGATAGTTAAGAATATTGTGAATGTATCAAGCATTGATTGAGGAGTGTTATCCTTACTTAAGGATTAATATATGGTGTTACCCTACCTCAAGGGTTTTGACTATTTCTTGTGTTCAATATTTTGGTGAATGGTTTGAGATTTTCTTATTGATATTGTGGGTTCATTTTGATATTTATCTTCAGATCTATTCATGTACATAACAACAATGTTGATGAAAGATTAGTATTCTAAATGTTTTATTCATATATGTTGTTATAATTTTTCACACCGAAGTAACCGGTAAATGAGTGAATGTTAAATTAAAGTGATGTCACACACAAGGTATGTTGCATGATAAGGTAATTGTTAAGTGATGAAAATGGTGCACATAGTAAGAACATGTTGAATGCCTTTCTTCCCCTCATCACTACAAAAACTTAGTTCCCGCAACCCATATAGATGACTCAGGTGAGACTTCACGTTCTTGTAGTTGATGCCAAAATGGTTGGTGTCTAATAGTTTTGTTGGTATGATATCTTTGAACCTAGGTTCTGCCCATTGTGTGCCAAAAAATGGTTATGTTTCTGGGATGAGGATCTGTAATTGAGGGGAATGTTTTGGAGATCGAATAAGGAAGATATCATCAAATGGTTAAGAAGGAAGGAATGATACTTTTCCCAAGAACAGAATAGGAACCCACAACTCAATGATGAACAATGTTTGCAAAGGTATGTGTTTATAGACCTTCACGAAGTCTTCTTTCGTGAATTTCTGATAATTTTTATGGACTCGTTAGAAAGGATAGTGGAGAATGTTAGAAGATATAGAGTTGAAGCTATGATGCAGGAGCATCGCTACAACATCATAAAGCACCAGCCAACCAACACATCAAGCATGCATTCAATGGAGAGGAGAGGCACAACCCTCTCACTTTCAAATTTCAAATTTGAATTTAATCTAATTAAATGATTGTAAGGCCAAAGAGCCAAGTTGTGCCCTTGAATAGGCTGTAGTTAGTGTCACATTTAATGGCTGACATGTTGATGGGGATCTAGATCCAATTTGGATTAGATGGCCCATTCAATGTAATTCATTGTAATTTATGAGAGTTGGTGAGGATGGAGGGAAGAGCTCGAGGAGACCCCTTTTGTAAAAAGATCCTTTGCATATTTAGGAGTTAGTCAAGAGTTAGAGTCTACAGAGAGAACATAGAAGAGAGGAAGCCGTGACTTTGTTACAGTCTGAGCTCATATTGTAAAGAGGCATTTCTTGATTAATACAAACAAGAGCAGTTTTCCTACATGATATTCTGTGTTTGTTGATGAATGTGTTTATGTGTTGATGATATGTTGTGGATGTATGTGTTGTTTTACATTTGTAGGTTACAAACAAGAGTCGTTGTCTGTTGATTTCTTTGATTTCTAGGTCTGGTTCTTTGTGGCTTCATGAAAGAGGTTGCATGACAAAACACTGCGGGTTCTATAAGACAATGCATAGAGTGCACTTCTGAATTCTGCAGAATTTAGACAAAGACGTGCCAGGAGGGTGCACCAGAGGAAGTCACCGACTCAAGGAGGAGGCCTCAAGGTTGTTGAATACTTGAAGGAAGAACTGTGCCAAGGAGGGCATAGGACAGACAAAATTTATGATAATTTTGTGAGACTCTACCAAGAGGGCATTGAGTGGATGCACAAAATGCACAGAAGGGAGAACTCTGTTTCGAGTTCAGTGAGATAACAGAATCACTGAGGATTCTATGGAAGCTCTGCCAGGAGGGCATTAAGAAAGTGTATAGAGTGCACAGAAGGATTTTTTTTGAGTTCTGTTGGGAAGAGAAGTGTCAAGGGAAGACACTCGCAGGGTTACTGAACACCCTGTAGGTTCAACAAGGAGTGCTTGAATGGGAGAATGCCAAGAGGGTACCAATCTCCATTTGAAGGAGAAGGCAAGGGTTGAATCCCTTAGAGGTTCAAGTAGGAAAAGCTCAGGACAGATAGCACAGTTGTGTGCAAGAACCCTGCAAGGAGTGCAGAGGCCGAGGAACCCTTTGAGGTTTCAAAGTGAACAAATCTTAGGAGGGACAACGTTCCTAGAATGCAGGCGAGATCCAAAGGAAATGAGCTCACAGAGGAGACAAAGGTCGTGGCCTTTTTGGAGTAAGAAATCTTCCAAGGATCGAAGAGAGCGCATGCTTAGGAAGGAGCAACAATTGTTGTTAGATCAGCTGGAGAGGCGAGACCTGGACCATTGAAGTCTACGTCCAGAGGCACGCATGAGAGCGCACAAGGAAGAGAAACAGATCTGGGCCATCAGATAGAGTGCAAAGGACCCGATAGCCATCGGATCTTGAGGAAGGCACATGAAGTTTAACCTATGGGAGGTCACGCGAAAAATGAACTGAGACGGATGGTGGAGACACTTTGAGGAGAAGTGTTGAGTTGCTGTGAGCCGTTGGATCTAGAAAAGGCATGCGAGGTTTAAGCTTCATACCAGTAGAAGGAGGACACCAAGGCATTGGCCAAAAGTCCTTGAGAAGCAGTGGTGGATGGTCAAAATTCTCTGTGGAGAACTCGTGAATTTGTGAGGACCATAGGATCAAGGCAGAGTTGCAAGATGGTTAGAGGTGGATGAACCCATAACCTTAGGATCCAAGATCAACAAGAGTCATTGATTGTGCTTTGCGTAAGCCGTCGGATCATATCGTGAACTCAGGGTTTGTGAGTTTGGAGGGAAGACCAAATTCTTGGTTTTAAGCGAAGTTCTGAGTTGTGAGGAACAAAGAAGGAGATCTAGACCGTTGGATCCAAACCATGGGAGAGCCATTGGATCAGAACCTCCGATGGGTATCGCGTCTCAGGGGTTCAGGGTTGAAGGAATTTCTTTTCGACTACAAAATTCATAAAGTGCCAATCGCTGAGGGCTCGTGCAAATATGTGGTACATACGTAGGTGGGGACTGCATGGTTGACAGGTGGCGCAACGTAGAGTGCCCAGAGAAAAGTGGAAGTGGGTGATAGGTGGAGGACATATGTCACCTAGGAAAGGAGTCAACCCATTGTTGACTTATCACATCTCATGGATTCATGGAGGAGGAGCACGAGGCCTCAACACTTCAACTCACGAAGCTACAAGTTGCGAGGGGTGTTAGAGTTAAGCCCTAGCTAGTGGTTATGTGTGTGAGGCACTAACAAGGAGGAACCATACCTGTATCGTCATCTCGGGTATCGAAGGTTTGGAAAAGAGGAGTCGAGGGTCTTCGACTCATGAAATCGTGAGTTGTGTGTTGCGAAAAGCGCTTGCACTAAGGCCCAGTTGTGGTCACATGGTGATGTAAGACTCGCACCTGGTGTTAAGTTACACAGGGAGGGTTTTCATAAAAGACCTGTGGATTTGTTGAAGGTTCCAGCAGGGAACCAAAGGAGCCGCTTTGGCTCAAGAAGAATTAGAACGATCCTGTGCAGATCTTGACCTAAGGGCAGGGGGTCTACTATCAAAGTGGTATCAGAGCTTGATTTTGTCTGTATATTTCAAGGAAAGGGAGCTAGAGGAAAATGAGTAGCCTAATACGCATCAAAGTGGTATCAAATCTTGTTTTTGTTAGTATATTGCAGGTAGAAGGAGGCAGAAGAAAAAGGAAAGGCTGGAAGCACTCATGATTGTAGAGTGACAGCAACAGACTTGCCAAGAGGGTAGGTAGAAGGCTAAATATGGCTACTGAAGGCTAGGGGCGTGGTCATAGGGAAGATCGCAAGCAACAGATAAAAGATGAGATGGATAAAGAAATCGCTGAGATAAGGGTGAGAATGGAAGAACTTGCACTGCAGATGCATCAGGACGCAAAGCCACATTAGGTATATGAATGGCCCATGAAAACAAAGGTGAAATGGCCAGTCAAGGAGTTTTTGGCCAAAAGACAACAAAGACTATTGAAAGGATGGTTGAGGTATGTGGAAAGCCTCAGAGATGAAGAAGAGATGGTTCATGTGCGTGAACCAAAAGTTAGGAGAAATCTCAGTGATGATGAGGAGGAGAAATCACTGGAAGATCTCGTAAACTGCCAAGTGGGCAGAGATGAACTTTCGAGTTTTCAGGTGGGCAATAGAAAGAGATCAAATGAAGTCTCGTGAACTACCAGGAAGGCAGTGAATAAAGTTCATATTACCAGGAGGGCAATGAGATGAGATCTCTGGAGGACCTCATAGGCTGCCAGGGGAGTAGTGGTGAAAGGTCAAATTGCCAAGTGGGCAATGAGATGGGATCAATGGATCTCATAGTCTGCCAAAGTGGGAAACAAAAAATTCCCAAATTTCCAGGTGGGCAGGGGAAAAGAGATGAGACTGTCTGAAGGTATCATGAACTCAGAGGAGAGTTAAAATCAGTAAGGAGTGTTGACATGAGAGAATCAAAAGAGAATTCTGATCATTGGGGGAATTGAAGTATTCCTACCAAGCAACCCAGTTGAGGCTAGAGCATGTGTTGTAGATGAAACAAAAGCAAGAGGACAACTAGCAGAAACTATCATCGAAGAAGAAATGGAATAGACACTGACGTTTTCCTAAGGAGTAGAAGATGAGCATTCCAAAGAATGGCTCAAAATTTTCAACCGGGAATTTGAATAGGAAATTACTACAGCACTGAAGCCTGCAACAGAAGAGGAAGCAAACAACATAGATTTTGTTGATCTGTGTGAAGAATTGGAAGCCCTGGAGAGAAGGGTGATGGTGCAAACATTGCACATCCAACATGCTAAGATGGAAGAAGGTAGTGGAACATACCAGTCCCAGGAGAAGCTAGAAGAAGCTGGAAGTATGCCAGCAAGAGAAATGGAAGCAACAAAACTGCCACAGGAAGAAGTTGAGAAACAGTTTTGTGAGGAGACTACAGAGCTGGAGTCTGCAGTAGAATGGCCACTCAATGACACAAAGGTAAATAAAGACAGCATGGGAGATCAGGTAGATCGGCCCATTGATAAGGAGGAAAAATTGCAGCAGGGTGGACTGCATACAAAGAGCCAGCCATGGGATCGGTTGGATGAGGAAATTGAGGGAATCAGAAGGCTGATGTTGAGGTCAGTAGCAGAAAATGCCAGTGAGGAGAAGATGAGTAGAGAAGAACCCACCATAGCAGTAGGGCAACATATTCAGCAACAACAGCGAAGCAGTGGAGCAGATGGACAAATCCAAAGAACTGTTTGGGATCCAGGTGGATTTTGATAGCCATGCTGGGAAGCTCATGAGCAGGAGCTCATGATTTTTGTAGCTGAGGAGTATGATGTAGGAGCATCGCTCCAATGTCATAAATCACCAGCCATCCATCACATCAAGTGCGCATTCAATGGAGAGGAGAGGCACAACCCTCTCGCTTTCAAATTTCAAATTTGAATTTAATGTAATTAAATGATTGTAAGGCTAAAGAACCAAGATGTGCCTTTGAGTAGGCTGTATTTAGTGTCTCATTTAATGGCTAACATCTTGATGGGGATCTAGATCCAATTCGTATTAGATGGCCCATTCAATGTAATTCATTGTAATTTATGAGAGTTGGTGAGGATGGAGGGAAGAGCTCGAGGAGTCCCCTTTTGTAAAAAGATCCTTTGCATTTGTAGGAGCTAGTCAAGAGTTAGAGTCTGCAGAGAGAACAAAGAAGAGAGGAAACCATGACTTTGTTATAGTCCGAGATCACATTGTAAAGAGGCATTTCTTGATTAATACAAACAAGAGCAGTTTTCCTGCATGATATTTTGTGTTTGTTGATGAATGTCTTTATGTGTTGATGATATGTTGTGGATGTATGTGTTGTTTTACATTTGTAGGTTACAGACAGGAGTCATTGTCTATTGAGTTCTTTGATTTCTAGGTCTTCTTTTTTTTGGCTTCATGCAAGAGTTTGCATGATAGAACACTGCAGGTTCTGTAAGCCAGTGCATAGAGTGCACTTCTGAATTCTGCAGAATTTAGACAAAGACGTGCTAGGAGGGCACACTAGAGGAAGTCACTAACCCAAGAAGGAGGCCTCAAGGTTTCTGAATACCTTGAAGGAAGAACTGTGTCGAGGAGGGAACAGGACAGACAAAAATTCTAAGAATTTTGTGAGACTCTGCCAAGAGGGCATTGAGTGGATGCACATAGTGCATAGAAGGGAGAACTCCATTTCGAGTTCAGTGAGATAACATAATCAATGAGGGTTCTATGGAAGCTCTACTAGGAGGGCATTGAGAAAGTGCATAGAGTGCACAAAAGGACTCTTTTCGATTTCTATTGGGAAGAGAAGTGTCAAGGGAAGACACTCATAGGGTTACTGAACACCCTGTAGGTATAGCAAGGAGTGCTTGAACATGATATTGCCAAGAGGGTACCAATATCCATTTGAAGGAGAAGGCAAGGGTTGAATCCTTTAGAGGTTCAAGTGGGAAAAGCTTAGGATGGATAGCACAGTTGTGTGCAAGAACCCTGCAAGGAGTGCAAAGGCCAAGGAACCCTTTGAGGTTTCAAAGTGAACAAATCTCAGGAGGGATAACGTTCCTAGAACGTAGGCGAGATCCAAAGAAATTGAGCTCATGAAGGAGACAAAGGTCGAGGCCTTTTTGGAGTAAGAAATTTTCCAAGGATCGAAGAGAGTGTGTGCTCAGGGAGGAGCAACAAATATTGTTAGATTAGCTAGAGAGGTGAGACCTTGACCATTGAAGTCTACATCTAGAGGTACGCGGGAGAGCGCACAAGGAAGAAAAACAAATATGGGCCATCAGATCTAGTGCAAAAGATTGATATCCATCAGATCTGGAGGAAGGCACATGGAGTTTAACCTCTGGGAGGTTGCATGAAAAAGGAGCTGAGATGAATGGTGGAGACACTTCGGGGAGAAGTGTTGAGTTGTCGTGAGCCGTTGGATCCAAAAACGACACGCGAGGTTTAAGCCTCGTACCAGCAGAAGGAGGACTCCAAGTCATTGGATAGAAGTCTTTGAGAAGCAGTGGTGGACGGTCATAATTCTCTATGGAGAACTCGCAAATTTGTGAGGACCATAGGATCAAGGCAGAGTTGCAAGGTGGTTAGAGGAGGATGAACCCATCACCTTAGGATCCAGGATCAACGAGAGTCATTGATCATGCTTTGCGTAAGCCGTTGGATCATATCACGAACTAAGGGTTCGTGAGTTTGGAGGGCAGACAAAATTCTTGGTTTTGAGCGAAGTTTCAAGTTGCGAGGAACAGAAAAGGAGATCCAGACTGTTGGATCCAAGCCACAGGAGAACCATTGGATCAGAACCTCCGACGGGTATCGCGTCTCGAGGGTTCGGGGTTGAAGGAATTTATTTTCGACTACAGAAGTCGCGAAGTGCCGAGCGCTGAGGGATCATGTGAAAACGTGGTACATACTTAGGTGGGGACCTCATGGTTGACAGGTGGTGCAACGTAGAGTACCCAGAGAAAAGTGGAAGTGGGTGATAGGTGGAGGACATACGTTGCCTGGGAAAGGAGTCAACCCATTGTTTACTTATCACGTCTCGTGGACTCGTGGAGGAGGAGCATGAGGCCTCAACACTTCAACTCGTGAATCTATGAGTTGTGAGGGGTGTTAGAGTTAATCCCTAGATGGTGGTTATGTGTGTGATGCACTAACAAGGAGGAACCATACCCGTATCATCATCTGAGGTATCAGAGGTTTGGAAAAGAGGAGTCGAGGGTCTTCGACTCATGAACTCGTGAGTTGCGAGTTGTGAAAAGTGCTTGCGCTAAGGCCCGATTGTGGTCACATGGTGATGTAAGACTCGCGCCTGGTGTTAAGTTACATAGGGCAAGATTTCATAAAAGACCTGTGGATTTGTTGAAGGTTCCAGCAGAGAAGCAAAGGATCCTCTTTGGCTCGAGAAGAATTAGAATGATCCTGTGTGGATCTCAACTCGAGGGCAGGGGGTTGCATCAGTTGTGAGAAGATCTTGGCCCGAGGGCAGGGGGTTTGCATCAGTTGTGAGCAGATCTCGGCCTGAGGGTAGAGGGTTTGCATCAGTTGTGAGCAGATCTCAGCCCGAGGGAAGGGGGTCTGCTATCCCAAAAAAAATCAGGGGGTCTGGTATAGGTTCAGTCATAGTTGGTTGCGCTAGGAATCTAGTTATCAGAAATAAAAAAAGAAAAGGAAAAGTGTGAACAAGTTTGGTGTATTACATGTAAGACAGAAGGACATCATAAATATGAATGCCAAACATTTTCATAGTATATGGCTACATGATCACTGAACCCCTTGGTAGGACGAGTAGGGTATTGTGAAATATGCAAGACATGGGGACATCATCTGACTCCTTGTTCATCACTGCAAAAGTACCAAATTATGCCCAAGAATTTGTTATATAATTTTTGCAAATTTGTAGGACACGATGAGAAGAATTGTCATGCATTATACTTAATGAGAGAGTGCACTTCATATGTGTACAAAATCTAGGAAGAATATGCAGCAACAAAAGCAGGAATTCCACAATGTAATACTCCAATAGGATTTAATCAGGGTGGCTGAGGAGGATTTGTGTTAAGAACCAAACATCAATATAGCATAGAAAAACCTCAGAAAAAGTACTCAACGCCTTGAAAAAGAGATAATTTCAGATAATAAGCCTCTTCGAGGGGGCAACCTCCTTTTACCCCACTTAAATGTTCAAGTATAAGATGATTCAAAATGAAAATG
>SNQJ01S0011318.1:121745-139718 GCA_010110895.2 Picea sitchensis | reverse complement strand
ATGATTGTTTTACTATATTATTCTAATTAAAAGTTATTCATTAAAAAGAAAAAGGGAAAAAGGGTAAGTTTCTGCACATGCCTTTTTGAGTTTAAATTAAAAAAACGGAAAGAGGGAAATCTAAAATAATTAGGAAACTAGGAAAAAGCCGAAAACATAAAAAGAAAGGGGAAACACAAGGAAAGGAAGATAGACTAACTTAGTAAGGTATCTAGCATTTAAGAACTTTCTAATTTAAACTCAACTAGTAAATTAAAAAGGGGGAATGTCATTAAAACTTGTAAGGGGATATGGGGACACCTAGGAGCGATTCTATGAGTGCCTTTAGGTGAGTGAGGGAAATAAAGGTAATTAATTAATTAATGAAATTAATTTATGGAGGAATGAAGGGGATGGGTGACACATGTACGGGGAGGATTTTTATGAATTAAATTATTAAACATTAAATTAAATGGGATTTTGGGAAAGTAAAGGATTTCGAAACTCTATATAATAGAGGGCAGAGAAGGATGATGATATCTCTTCTGTTTTGCATAACATTACGCTACAGAAATTTATACTTGATTGACTTAGCTTGTGGAAGTTGGGATACCCAGCTCGGTGAGGAGTGGTAGCTCGACCTTGCGAGGCGAGATGGGAGCTAGTTGATTCTCTGGTTAGTGTGTGTGGCCCCTTTGTGGCTCGGGGGGTTAAGGGGAAAGAAGAGTACCACTAGTGTTGGCTAGGAGGTATTGATGAAGTCTCATCAGTTGGAAAGCGAGAGTTGCACGGAGCGCACGGGACATCAACTCAGAGTTGGCGATTGGGCAACGGTACGCTTCCTTTATTTCTGCGTGGTAGATTGTTAGTATGATTTATGCTTTCAGTTTTGTATGCTTAATCAAGTAAAGAATATGATAGTCTTAGCGTTCTAGTTGATTACTGAAATTTCCCGTAGCCTTAGCTTTATGTTCATAGATTTCCCATGACCTTCGATCCTTGCATGTCTTGACCGTCCTGAGGTTTATTGATTGTTGTTTATTTTTGCCTTCGTCCCTAGCTCATCAGTCTGTGCTTGAGCAGTCGGTCAGGAGCCTGATCTACGGTCGTTGCTTTGGCGTTAATAGACCTATGGATCTCAACGCCCTGCTTTTCTATGCATGGATAATGAACGAAGGATGTTCCTGTCAGCTGTCTACCTCTGTTGTTCATCCTTGGCCGATTGTTGGTCTTGCACCTTGATGCGTTTAATTAACCCTTCAAAATTTGATTGATGGCGAAGTTTTATTTTAACTCGACGTTTTTATATCTTGTTTGTTATCTCGTTTTATACCTCGTTTTTATATCTTGCTCGACATTTCCTATGTTTTTATGTTTCGTTTGTTTGCCTGGCGATTGCTACTTCTTCGGCTGCACTTCGTTGACTTGGGGGAGAAATTTTCCCAGTAAACCTTTTTAGTTTTGGTCAGATTGTTTAGATTGCCATTGTATATTTGATTAAGACAAATTATTTTTCCGGGCATTTTTATAAGGATATAAACTCAACGAATTTATTATGGCAAGCTATAAACTCAACGATTAAACTCAGCTTACATGACACCATTTCCTCTACAATATGTAACCAGGTAATTACTGTAATAAAATTTCCTCTGCGATTTTTTATGTTGAGGGTGATTGTGCTCTATGTTTAATCGTTGATGGCGAGTTTTCCCCCAACAAATTTAACCTTTATTTATACTTTAGTAGACCGCGAGTTAATACCTCTGAGTGTGACTGCGTCTGTTGTGTATTATGTGGGCTGCACATTTTTTTTTTTGGCTACTTGAAGCTTCAGACAACGTTTAATTGACCTCTGACTGTGATTAAATCCTCATACTTCATTTGTAGTCTACTGTGAATGCTTGACACAACAAATTAACAGAGTAGCTAATTCATTGGTCTGATGTGTTTTCTTCCTTGAATGGGTTTTACACTCTGCATTAAGTTATCTCCCAGTGTGGAAACCTGACTATGATTTTCTTTAGGGGGATGTCTCATCTCTTGTTTTTGGGTGTGATTTGTCTTGGGATGCATTGTTTGCTACAGAAATGCCTCGATTCCTTCAAACCGAACTGCGATTTTGTGTGCCGACGAGTAGAATCATGCATTTTAACCTGGTAATATATGACGTTTTAACCTGGTAAAATAATGTGTTTTAAAGTTGTAGCAACAGTAAATTATATGGTAAGACTATCATGTTTTATCCTGAAGCAAAGGCGAATTTGATTGGTGGTGTGGACAGCGTGCATACCCACATTTTCTGGGCATGCTACCCGAATTTGTCTCCACGAATTATGGCGTTTTACCCGTAGTTATCCAGCTGGTCATCAGAATGGTATTTTAAATCAATAAATCCAACAGTAGATGCCTTATCCTTTAATAGACTGCTTACCTTAGGATAGAAAACTAACCAATAGCCTCTATGTTTGATTGTTTTTAGAATTAATATTTCCTTGCCAGCTATATGCCTTAGCCTTTAATAGACTGCTTACCTTAGGATAGACAACCAACCAATAGCCTCTGCGTTCGATTGTTTTTAGAATTAATATTTCCTCGCCAACGATATGCAACAGTAGTATGTTATGACAGTGAATTGCATGCCAACTGTTTATTTGGGCTAACTATGATGAGAAACAACAACTGGAGTTATTTTTCTTGTCATTCAATTATAGTGCTAATTAGCAAATGACGTGACATCTACTTATACACCTGTTATAAATATGAATAACTCCTTATTTCAGCATTGAATCGTAGTGATATTCAGGGTCAGCCCTCTTACATTGTTTTCCTTTAGTAGGATAGCAAAGCTAATGGATTGGATAGTAATTTAATGTTGTTAATATTGTTAAATATAGACTTCTATAACTTAGATTGTAACATTTAAAGTTTAGACTGTAACCTTTAATTTATTGATGACAGTAATGCTTTTATCCATTATCGACAATAATGCTAGTACACAATATGGATGACTGATTATTTCAGACTTGCTAAAACATAGGCTGGTTGAATTTTAGACTGGTTATTTAAGACAACCATGTCAATTTTTTTAGCAGCGTGGAGCACCTTTAAAATGTTAAGTCGTCCACTTATATTAATGAACAGTTTATAATTGTTGATAAGCGTATTGATTTGGGTAAGTGCCTTTCTTAGTGCGCTTCATGATAACATTTATGACCTTAGTCGCTTGGTAATAGTTCGACCTTCGCACTTAGACGTCTGGCTTATCAGTTATCATACAGGTTGTTGGCAGAGCCGGGGGTTAGCTTGAGCTTTTCCTTTGATTGTAGTCATATTGGGTCTAGTCGACCAGTTGCTTGGGGTATGGGCGTAGCCTCTTGTCAGTAGCTCGGCTCCTAGCAAGTTGGTTTCAGCTAGAGTCCTTGTTCCATATGGGGTATGTTGCGCCAAGGTTATCGTCACGCCTATCGCCTAGGGATGACATGATTACTGACGAGGGAATCATTGCGCGCCTTATTGGATAGAGGCAATTGATAACTTGGCTAAGGTCTGTACTTCCCTTTGTGGGTTTTGTTGATATTGAAAGTTCATTGATGACGCTTGGGTTGCAACGCCTTCATGAGTTGGGTTGCGCGACATCAAGGTTCTAGTTATCTGGCCATAGAGGCCATTGTGTTGGGATGGGGGTGTTTTCCCTTAGCTTGTAGGCGAGGTCTTGCAACATCGTGTGGGTAGTCGTTTCTCCTTGTTGTTCTACTCATGTTCGCCCAGTTTCTCTTGTGCCAGTGCACAGAGTCATAGAGGTCTGTTGCCAGTTCGATGAGCATGGTGCTTATCGTTGGGTGCGTTGTCTAGCTGTAATCGTTGTTGTCATCCTATCAAAAGAAAAATAAAAAAAAATGCACCTTCTGCTTCGCTCATAGTCGTAACGATTGGGGTCATCACATATGGTATCAAAGTGGGTTCAACCCTGCAACTGTGGATTTCCATGTTTCCACTGCAGTAAACCCTTGAGTTGACCTAGCACTAACTAAAAAATTTAACGTGTTCTTATGATTATTTCAGTTAGAGGACGCCACCAAGGTTCACGACGGGTGCTGTGGATGGAGGTGCGACGCCTCCAAAAGTGTCGCGCCCTCAGAGTCTAACCCCAAGTGGAGGAACAATTCCTTGGGCTGGATCCTATTGTTATAATGGATGATGATGGCTTAACAAGGTCCTTTCAGGGAATGTCAAAGGCCTTGATTCACCATCCTTACTGTGATAAGGCCATGGCACCTGTACCCCGGAGGGTGCACAACGCGCCCAACCGATACTGTTAGTTTTCACTTCGAACTCGAGAAGGTCAGTTTCTGAGTTCTTTGGTGCCCAAGATGAAACATCCGCCAAGGCATGGTGGGAGAGTATGACAATGTGCTCGCGCTTCGTGATTATACTTCCAACACGAAGGTCCGATTGGCGATCTTCCACTGAAGGAGAGCGCTCTTCTTTGGTGGAAGACGTTCCTATCATTTTTGAATATGACCGTCAAAGACGTGTCATGGGAACTATCTGAGGAACGGTTTGAGGAGAGGTATTTTTCTGAGGAATTCAACGAGTGTCAGCTCAATGTGTTCAATGCCTTGTGACAAGGCAGTTGCAGGGTGCCCGAGTACAAGGCCCGTTTCAGAGATGCTTCGGTATGCTCCACACCAAATTACCCAGAAACTTAAGGTTAAGAAGTTTGATTTTGGCCTTATTGTTAGGATTTTTCTACTTCGGGTACCAGGAATACTGGACTGAAGAAAGTGTGTTGGATTGTAGGGAGCCACCTTACCAGCATTATTGCCCAGAGGGAAGGGCCGAAGCTCTGAATCAGTCAGACCCACTACCATGGGAATTGTGGGCAAGGCCCATCCGATTCATGCAGCGGTGAATAACTACTAGGAAGAGCACCAATCTATTGTGCTCAAGACGTCAGGTACTATCGCTGACTAGACCCTTAATATTTGATAGATCCCAGTGCTACCTGGAGTTTCATTTTTGGTTCAACACTAAAAAGGATTAAGGTAAATACAGTCGAACAGGATGAGTTTAGCTTTGTGGATATGGCCTCGGGAGCCAAACAAAAGTTTGGAGGTAAGGTTATGGGTTGTACCCTTAACCTGGGAGAGTTTGTCACCAGGGCCAACCTATACTTCATGATCTTAGGATCTTATGATGTCGTGATCGGTATGGACTGGTTGGAATCGCATGAGGTGATACTCAACTGTAAGATGAAACGATTGAGCTTGGTCGATGATGAGGGAAAAAGATGCGTGATTGTAGGACTGAACCAGGGAGTTTCCCTGAGGTTAATCTCTTCCTTGCAGCTATGGAAGAGCATGCGCAAGGGATGTAAGCTTTATGCGATCTGTGTGTTAAACGAGAAAGGAGTAGTGGAAGGTCTAGAACACCTTCCTGTGGTGAGAGAGTTTGTAGACATATTTCCAGAGGAGTTACCTCGGATGCCGTCGGAGAGGGAGTTGGAGTTTACTATAGACCTAAAATCGGGGACTGAACCGGTATCGAGAATGCCTTATCGGATGTCGACCCCGGAGTTACAGGAGTTGAGAATGCAACTGAAATAATTGCTGGACTTGGGACTCATACGTCCAAGTGTGTCACCGTGAGGTGCGACTATTATTTTTATACGAAAGAAGGATGGGTTGTGGAGGCTCTGCATTGATTACCGTCAATTGAACAAGGAAATGATCAAGAATCAATATCTGTTGCCGAGGATAGATGATCTGTTTGATCAGATGAAGGGTGTGACGGTGTTCTCAAGGATCGATTTGCGATCAGGGTATCACCAGTTACAGATCAAGGAGGATGATGTCCCTAAGACCACCTTTAAGATGAGGTTTGAACTTTATGAGTTTACTATTTTACCATTTGGATTGACAAACGCCCCAGGGGTATTTATTAGTTTGATGAATGGGGTGTTCCGCGAGTACTTGGACAAGTTTGTCCAACTATTCATTGACGATATTTTGATTTACTCTCAGATGATGAAGGAGCATGACGAGCACTTGCGCTTGGTACTACAATGTCTGCGAGAGCACAAAATGTATAGGAAGTTGTCCAAATGCTCATTTTATCAATCGAAGATTCACTACTTAGGGCATGTCATCTCCGGCGAAGGTGTCGCCGTGGATCCAACAAAGGTCGAGGCTATTATGGAATGGCCTGTGCCAACGAATGTCCTGGAAGTGCATAGCTTCATGGGTTTAGCAGGATACTATCGACAGTTCGTCGAGGGATCTTCCAAGATAGAAAATCCAATCACAGAATTGCAGAAGCAGAACAAGAAGTTTGTTTGGACCGAGAAATGTGTGGAAGAATTTGGGAGGCTCAAAGAGTTGTTGACAACAACATCGATACTAAAGGTCCCTGACATGGATGCAGACTTCTTGGTATGCACTGACGCATACAAGGAAGGCTTAGGCAAAGTCTTGATGCAAGACAGTAGAGTGATTGCTTACATCTCAAGGAAACTGAGAAGGCACAAGGAGAACTAGTGACGCACGATTGGGAGTTGTTAGCCATTGTATATGCCTTGAAGGTTTGGAGACACTACCTAGTTGGACAAAAATTTGAATTAAAGACAGACCAATGTGGAATGCAACACATCTTTATGCAAAGCGATCTAAACGTGTGACAATGATGTTGGTCGGAATTACTTAGCGAGTACGACTTTGAGATTACTTACATAAAAGGAACAGTGAACCGAGTGGCAGATGCATTGAGTCGGAGACCACGCATATTTTCGGTGTTGCCTCTTCAGATGAATCTACGTGAAAAGATTCTAACTTTACAATGAAACGATGACTGGTACAAGGAGGTGGAGGATTTTATCGGACAAAACACAATGATGGTACCAATATTTGAAGGATTTACGTTTGACGATGATGGATTATTGAGGTTTAAGAATCGGATTTACGTACCACCAAACGACGCGTTGAGGAGCTTGATCCTAAACGAGGCTCATAGAGAAGTATACATGGCTCACCCGAGAGTCACGAAGATGAGGTCGGACCTTAAACCCTTATTCTTCTGGAAAGGAATGAAGGCAGACATAGTCAACTATGTGACCGAAGTGTAGAATGTCAGCAGGTAAAGGCTGAACATAGATATCCAACAATATTACTATAGCCACACGCTATTCCAGAATCGAAATGGGAAGTTATTTCGATAGATTTTATTGTTGGATTACCACTCACGACAAGGAGGCATGACTCAATTTTCGTAGTATTCAACACTCTGACGAAGAGTGCTCATTTTATTCCTATGCGTACGACGTATCAGGCACCTGACATAGCTAGAGTTTTCATTATTGAGATTGTGAGGCTGCATGGCGTTCCAAAGAGGATTATATCCGATCGAGGATCGATCTTTACTGGGTGCTTTTGGATGAGTTTCCAAGAGGCCTTGGGAACCCAAGTTAACTTCAGTACTGCATATCACCCAGAGACTAACGGGCAGACTGAATGAATGAACTAGACCTTGGAGGACATGTTGCGCATGTATGTGATGGACCGACAAAAGCGTTAGGAAGAATTCTTTCCACTGGTAGAATTCGCTTATAACAATAGTTACCAAAGCACCATTAAGATGGTGTCAAGTTTCTTTACGGGCGATCATGTTGGAAGCCTTTGAGTTGGGATCAACTTGAGGATAGGGTCTTGGTGGGACCAGAAGCGATCTAAGAAATGGAAGAGCAAATGCAAACAACAAGACAAAGGATTAAAGAAGCAAAGGATCGGCAGAAGAGTTATGCCGATGCACACTGGTTGACCGTAGTTATGAGGTTGGCGACTAAGTCTTCTTGTGGCTTAAACCGCTTAAGAGTTCGATCAAGTTTAGAAAGGGAGCTAAACTCTCTCCTAGGTTCATGGGACCTTTCGAGATTGTGGAAAGGAAGGGGCCTGTGGCCTATAGACTAGCCTTGCCTAACTCTTTGAGGCGTATGCACGATGTTTTTCACGTATCTATTTTGAGACATTATTTTAAGTGATCCCACACACGTTATTGACATGTGTTCCTTGCAGGTATCGAACAAGGGGGCGCTTACGGCTAAGCCAATCCACCTCTTAGATCATTGTGTTCGACAGCTACAACGTCGAATATTATATCAGGTCAAGGTACAGTGGGACAACTATAGGCTGCACTCGGTGACCTGGGAGGATGCATATGATATGCGCCAGCAGTTTCCATTTGGTTTGATAGATAGACTTATGATATTGTGATACACATTATTTCGGCACTTATACTGTGAAACTTCAAGAAGAAGTTTAGACCAAGAGGGGGTGTATGTAACATCCCACTCTTGCGCACACTGAGCGAACTTATTCTTTGAGGACACTTGCTTGCAAGTGATCCAGATTATTATACTATTAAACATTTGATTTGGATTATGAGGCGTTATGGGTTGATGACATGTTGTTTTGCTACATTGACAAAGACATGTGCTATTGACTCGGTTTCACTGAGTGTGCAGGATTTTGGACCTTGAGGATGTAGAGGCATCGATGGAACCCCTTGGACTCCGGATCGAGTCAGGGAGTGAACTATTAGGGTTTGATTTTTTTATGAGTAATATTAGTGCATCTGATTAGATGATATGATTATGGATATATTTCGGACATGATTTGTTGATGATGCAGGATGACGATAGCTTGTCGACTAGACTCACATGTGAACTAGATGGGTCACGCACGACTACCAGAGATGTTGAGAGAGAGGTGAGGACAACAACCTTGCCACGACCTACTAGCACTGTTGTTGTGGCTCGAACAATAGGCTAACGATTACCTAGTTCGAGAGGACCCATGATGCCATGAGGGTAAACTGCGACAGTTGCACACGATGATTCTAAGGGGTGTTCAATAAGGTAGGGGCATTATTCCTTAGAGGCCCTTAGTCTCCCATAAGATCACTTGGCAAAGTATTGACTCCAAGGGATTTTTATGTCTACCAAGTCAGTCAAGAAGCGAGTGGTGCCCTTGGAGCACGTGGTGCGTCATGAAGGGCACTTCGCACAAGAAAAATGGAAAGAGGCGAGTGGCACCCTTGGAGCACGTAGTGCATCCTAAAGGACACGTCGCACAAGAGAAACAAAAAGAGGTGAGTGGCACCCTTGGAGCACTAGTGCATCCTGAAGGGCATGTCGCGTTGTTACTTATTAATTGGATAAACCTAGCTGGCTTTAGGATGGATAACATGTTAAAGAAGATGTAAAAATTTTCCCCTAATAAAATGTCGCCCAGCCTAGGAAAATAAAGTCTAGGTCTAAATTATACTTGAGATAAAACTTTTATCTATCTATCTATCTATCTATCTATCTATCTATATAATAATAATAATAATAATAATAATAATAATAATAATAATGATGATGATAATCTTCTTTACTCTTGTGACAGAAAGGGGGTAAGCAATTAAATTGATTTATAAAAATCTTTTGGGATAAAATTTAAAAAAGGGGGAAATAATTGTTTTACTATATTATGCTAATTAAAAGTTATTCATTAAAAAGAAAAAGGGAAAAAGGGTAAGTTTCTGCACATGTCGTTTTGAGTTTAAATAAAAAAAAGGGAAAGAGGGAAATCTAAAATAATTAGGAAACTAGGAAAAATCTGGAAACATAAGAAGAAAGGGGAAACACAAGGAAAGGAAGATAGACTAACTTAGTAAGGTATCTAGCATTTAAGAACTTTCTAATTTAAACTCAACTAGTAAATTAAAAAGGGGGAATGTCATTAAAACTTGTAAGGGGATATGGGGACACCTAGGACCGATTCTAGGAGTGCCTTTAGGTGAGTGAGGGAAATAGGGGGAATTAATTAATTAATGAAATTAATTTATGGAGGAATGAAGGGGATGGGTGACACATGTATGGGGAGGATTTTTATGAATTAAATTATAATACATTAAATTAAATGGGATTTTGGGAAAGTAAAGGACTTCGAAACTCTATATAATGGAGGGTGGAGAAGGATGATGATCTCTCTTCTGTTTTGCGTAACGTTACGTTGTAGAAATTTATACTTGACTGAATTAGCTTGTGGGAGTTAGGATACCCAGCTTGGTGAGGAGTGGTAGCTCAGCCTTGCAAGGTGAGCTAGGAGCTAACTAATTCTCTGGTTAGTGTGTGTGGCCCCTTTACGGCTCGGGGGGCTAAGGGGGAAGAAGAGTACCCCTAGTGTTGGTTGGGAGGTACCGGTGAAGTCTCATTGGTCGAAAAGCGGGAGTTGCATGGAGCGCATAGGACATCAACTCAGAGCGGGCGATTGGGCAACGATACGCTTCCTTTATTTCTGCGTGGTAGATTGTTAGTATGATTTATGCTTTCCGGTTTGTATGCTTAATCAAGTAAAGAATATGATAATCTTAGCATTCTAGTTGATGATTGAAATTTCCCATGGCCTTAGCTTGATGTTGATTGATTTCCCATGACCTTCGATCCCTGCATGTCTTGACCGTCCTGAGGTTTATTGATTGCGATGATTGCAGTTTATTTTTTCCTTCGTGCCTACCTCATCAGTCCGCGCCTGAGCAGTTGGCCAGGAGCCTGATCTACTGTCGTCGCTTCAGCGTTAATAAACCTATCGATCTCAATGCCCTACTTTTTTGTGTGGGGATGATGAGTGAAGGATGTTCCTGTCAGTTGTTTACCTCTATTGTTCATCCTTAGCTGATTGTTGGTCTTGCGCCTTGATGCGTTTAATTAACCCTACAAAATTTGATTGATGGAGAAGTTTTATTTTAACTCGACATTTTTATATCTCGTCTGTTATCTCGTTTTATACCTCGTTTTTATATCTTGCTAGACATTTCTTTCATTTTTATATTTCGTTGGTTTGCCTGGCGATTGCTACTTCTTCGGCTGCACTTCGTTGACTTGGTGGAAAAATTTGCCCAACAAACCTTTTTAGTTCTGGTCAGATTGTTTAGATTGCCATTGTATATTTGATTAAGACGAATTATACTTCTGGGCATTTTTATAAGGATATAAACTCAACGAATTTATTATGGAAAGCTATAAACTCAACGATTAAACTCATCTTACATGACTCCATTTCCACTACGATATGGAACCAGGTAATTGTTGTAATAACATTCCCTCTGCAATTTTTATGTTGAGGGCAATTGTTCTCTGTGTTTAATTGTTGATGGCGAGTTTTCTCCTAACAAATTTAACCTTTATTTATACTTTAGTAGACCGCGAGTTAATACCTCTGAGTGTGACTGCATCTGTTGTGTATTGTGCAGGCTGCATTTTTTTTTCTTTGGCTACTTGAAGCTTCAGACAACGTTTAATTGACCTCTGACTGTGATTAAATCCTCGTACTTTGTTTGTAGTCTACCTTGAATGCTTGACACAACGAATTAACCGAGCAGTTAATTCATTGGTTTGATGTGTTTTCTTCCTTGAATGGGTTTTACACTCTGCGCTAAGTTAGCTCCCAGCGTGGCAACCTGATTGTGATTTTCTTTAGGGGGATGTCTCATCTCTTGTTTTTGGGTGCGATTTGTCTTGGGATGCATTGTTTGCTGCAAAGATGCCTTGATTCCTTCAAACCGAACTGCGATTTTGTGTCCCGGCGGCTAGAATCATGTGTTTTAACCTGGTAATATACGGTGTTTTAACCTGGTAAACTAATGCATTTTAAAGTTGTAGCAACAATAAAATATATGGTAAGACTATCATGTTTTATCCTGAAGCAAAGGCGAATTTGATTGGTAGTGTGGACTACGTTCATACCCACATTTTCTGGGCATGCTACCCGAATTTTTCTCCACGAATTATGGTGTTTTACCCGTAGTTATCCAGCTGGTCATCATAATGGTATTTTAAATCAATAAATCCAACAGTAGATGCCTTATCCTTTAATAGACTACTTACCTTCGAATAGACAACCAACCAATAGCCTCTACGTTCGATTGTTTTTAGAATTAATATTTCCTTGTCAACGATATGCCTTAGCCTTTAATAGACTGCTTAGCTTAGAATAGACAACCAACCAATAGCCTTTGCGTTCGATTGTTTTTAGAATTAATATTTCCTTGCTAGCGATATGCAATAGTAGTATGTTATGATAGTGAATTGCATGCTAGCTGTTTATTTGGGCTAACTATGATGAGAGACAACAACTACAATTACTCTTCTTGTCATTCAATTATAGTGCTAATTAGCGAATGAAGTGACAACTACTTATACGCCTGTTATAAATATGAATAACTCCTTATTTCAGCATTGAATTGTAGTGATATTCAGGGTCAACCCTCTTACATTATTTTCCTTTAGTAGGATAGCAAAGCTAATGGCTTGGATAGTAATTTAATGTTGTTAATATTGTTAACTATCGACTTCTGTAACTTAGATTGTAACATTTAAAGTTTAGACTGTAACCTTTAATTTATTGATGACAATAATGCTTTTACGCATTATAGACAATAATGCTAGTACACAATATGGATGACTAATTATTTCAGACTTGCTAAAACATAGGTTAGTTGAATTTTAGACTGGTTATTTCAGACAACCATGTCGGTTTTTTTAGCAGCGTGGAGCACCTTTAAAATGTTAAGTAGTCCACTTATATTAATGAACAGTTTATAATTGTTGATAAGCGTAGTGATTTGGGTAAGTGCCTTTCTTAGTGCGCTTCATGATAACATTTATGACCTTAGTCACTTGGTAATAGTTCGACCTTCGCACTTAGACATCTGGCTTATCAGTTATCATACGGGTTGTTCGCGGAGCCAGGGGTTAGCTTGAGCTTTTCCTTTGATTGTAGTCATATTGGGTCTGGTCGACCTGTTGCTTGGGGTATGGGCGTAGCCTCTTGTTAGTAGCTCAACTCCTAGAAAGTTGGTTTCATCTAGAGTTCTTTGTCCATATGGGGTATGTTGCGCCAGGGTTATCATCATGCCTATCACCTAGGGACGACATGATTACTAACGAGGGGATCATTGCGCGCCCTATTGGATAGAGGTGATTGATAACTTGGCTGGGATCTGTACTTCCCTTTGTGGGTTTTGTTGATATTGAAAGTTCATTGATGACGCTTGGGTTGCAATGCCTTCATGAGTTGGGTTGCACGACATCGAGGTTCTAGTTATCTGGCCATAGAGGCCATTGTGTCAGGATGGGGGTGTTGTCCCTTAGCTTGTAGGCGAGGTCTTGTAGCGTCGAGATGGTAGTCGTTTCTCCTTGTTGTTCTACACATGTTCACCCAGTTTCTCTTATGCCAGTGCGCAGAGTCATAGAGGTTTGTTGCCGATTCGACGAGCATGGTGCTCACCGTCGGGTGTGTTGTCTAGCTATAATCGTTGTTGTGATCCCGTCAAAAGAAAAAGAAAAAAAAAATTGCACCTTCTGCTTCGCTCGTAGTCGTAACGATTGGGGTCGTCACATATGGTATTAGAGTGGGTTCAACCCTGCAACTGTGGATCGCCATGTTTCCACTACAGTAAACCCTTGAGTTGACCTAGTGCTAACTAAAAAATTTAACGTGTTCTTATGGTGATGTCGATTAGAGGACACCACAAAGGTTCACGATAGGTGTCGTGGACGGAGGTGCGACACCTCTGGAAGTGTCATGCCCTCGGAGTCTAACCCCAAGGGGAGGAACAAGTCCTTGGGCTGGATCTGATTGTTATAATGGATGATGATGGCTTGACAAGGTCATTTCAGGGAATTTCAGAGGCCTTGATTCACCATCCATACTGTGATAAGGCCAGGGCGCTTGTACCCCAGAGGGTTCACAGTGCACCCAACCAATACTGTTAGTTTTCGCTTTGAACTCGAGAAGGTCAGTTTCTGAGTTCTTTGGTGCCCCAGATGAAATGTTTGCTAAGGCATGGTGGGAGAGTATGGCAATGTGCTTGTGCTTCGTGATTATACTTCCAACATGAAGGTCCATTTGGCGGTCCTCCACTAAAGGGGAGCGCTCTTCTTTGGTGGAAGGTGTTCCTATCATTTTTGAATATGACCGTCGAAGACGTGTCATGGGAACTGTCCGAGGAATGGTTCCAGGAGAGGTATTTTTATGAGGAACTCCATGAGCATCAGCTCAATGAGTTCAATGCCTTGCGACAGGGCCACTGCACAGTGCCCGAGTACGAGGCCTGTTTCGGAGCTGCTTCAGTATGCTCTGCACCAAATTACCCAAAAACTTAAGGCTAAGAAGTTTGAGTTTGGCCTTATTGTTAGGATTCAGCTTCTACTTCGGGTAGCAGGAATACTAGACCAAGGAAAGTTTGTTGGATTTTGGGGAGCCACCTTACCAACATTACTACCCAAAGGAAAGGACCGGAGCTCTGGATCAGTCGGACCCACTATCATGGGAATTGTGGGCGAGGCCCATCGGATTCATGCAGTGGTGAATAACTACCATGAAGAGCACCAATCGACTTTGCTCGAGACGTCATGTACTATTGCTGACCAGACCCTTAATATTTGATAGATCGTGGTGCTACCTGGAGTTTCATTTCTGGTTGAGCACTAAAAATTATTAAGGTAAATATAGTCGAACAGGATGAGTTTAGCATTGTGGATATGGCCTCGGGAGCCAAACAGAAGGTTGGAGGTAAGGTTATGGGCTGTACCCTTAACCTAGGAGACTTTGTCACCAGGGCCTACCTGTATGTCATGATCTAAGGATCTTATGATGTTGTGATTGGTATGGACTGGTTGGAATTGCATGAGGTGATACTCAATTGTAATACAAAACGATTGAGCTTGGTCGATGATGAGGGACAAAGATGCGTGATTGTAGGACAGAACTGGGGACTTTCTCCGAGGTTCATCTCTTCCTTGTAGCTACGAAAGAGCATGCGCAAGGGATGTAAGATTTATGCGATCCTTGTGTTAAACGAGAAGGGAGTAGTGGAAGTTCTAGAACACCTTCCTGTGGTGAGAGAGTTTGCAGACGTATTTCCAGAGGAGTTACCCTGGATTCCCCCGGAGAGGGAATTGAAGTTTACTATAGACCTAAAATCGGGGACTGAACCGATATCGAGAACGCCTTATCGGATGTCAACCTCGAAGTTACAGGAGTTGATAAAGCAACTAAAATAATTGTTGGACCTGGGACTCATACGTCCAAGTGTGTCACTGTGAGGTGTGCCTGTTATTTTTATACAAAAGAAGGATAGGCCGTGGAGGCTCTGCATTGATTACTGTCAATTGAACAAGGCAACGATCAAGAATCAATATCTGTTGCCGAGGATAGATGATATGTTTGATCAGATGAAGGGTGCGACGGTGTTCTCAAAGGTCGATTTGCAATCAGGGTATCTGATCCATGTGGATATCAGTGGCCACCCACCTTTTCCAAATGGCTCAAAACAACTTTCTGGCAATTTTGGCAATTTACTATTTTTAGCAGGTTTTAACTTCCGGGGCCATTTTGAGTGTCCAAATGAAGGTTTTTTGAGATAGAGGTTTTCAATGATATTTGAAGGCATTATTGAGCCCCCAAANCACTTTCTTATTTTGTAATTATTTTCTTTAATTATCTTCAGGGCCTACATGTACTTCCTTCTTCAATTCACTTTGTCATATACAAAAATTCATTTCTCCTCAACCATGAGGATCCATGTGATGTGCCACATACCACCAAAAACAACATGATGTATACTATCCATTAATGGGTGTTGTATATGCATGTGCATTTTCCTTGATGTCCAAATACCTTTATCAATATTGTGGTCCAAAGCCCATGACTAGGGTTGACATCAATGACAACAACCAATCTTCCAACAAATAAAACTTCCTTATTACCTATGTCCCCCCATTGGGAAACTTCGAAAAGAGCTAGGTCTCGATCACCACAGAATTCTAACCTGACATATGCACTATCATCAACCATGATAATTTGAGTCCTCAACCACTCAAAGAAGACATCACTGTACTTGACAATGTGACCACCTCCATGTCGGGCCATGAGGTCTACCCACCTCTTCATCCTAGGATCTTGTGGACCAGGTAAACCCCACTCTAGTTGCAAGAATAAGACTGGGACCCTCTCTAGGAATAAGTATACCAAAATAGAACCGTATCTAAGTTGTTTCAACCTACCACTTCTGCACTTGGTAAGTTGTTTCTTCATACTTTTAAGGAACCCTTCCCACCATTTGAAGACTCGGGGCTCCAGACACTCTAATGCATAATGAATATGGATTTGCAGAGCCATGTAGGGAGTTGTGCTCCCTTCCATGTCAGTAATAGTATATAGGATAGTCCATAAATGCAAATATCAGACATCCCTAATAGTGACCTTTCCGCTATGTTTCGTGGTTCCGGAGACAAAATGTTGACTGATGTAGTAGTTCATAGGCTTACCGTCACCCCTGCTACCTGTAAGTGTAACCTGTGAATCTCGGTGAGATATTCCTCTTAGGAAATAGATATCCTCAATATCTATGTTGAGTGTGTGGGAACCCACATGAAATGCCTACTCATCCACATTCCAGATATGAACCAGGTACTCAAGTAGTCTCAGTTGGGCCCTCATGCCCTGAATATTGAAGAATTTTAGTAGCCCACACTACCGAAGGGCCATCATTATTCACGAGTCATTACTGATGAATTAATATTCCTCTTCATGCTCTTGTTCATGCCAATCCAACATTTTAAATGTGGAAAACCTGCCAAGGGACCATAAGATGACATTAGAACCATAATTTTCTTTCCTCGAGGTTTTTTACTTGTTGAGTTCATCTTTTGAAATTTTGGGCTACGTTCATCGTAGGCCAGAGAATTCGCACAGAGTGATGTCATAACCCCCCATCCTTAGGCCCACCTGCGATGATCCTAAGTCATCGCAGTTCCTAATAGGGGCCACCTACAACGACCTCAACACATGGGTACCCCCCAAAAATCAACCCAAAACAATAATTTTAACCAATGAAAATAAAATTTAAAAACATGCAAAGATGAAGGAGAAGGAGATTACCTATTTAGCGGAGACAATTTGTGAAATGATTCCTCATACACTCCGCAATCAAAATTTGAAAATCGAGGTGAAAAGAGGGCTTTGGAGCATTGTTTGGGAAAAGTTACAAATGAAATGGTAAAATGTGACTTTTTACCCATTTTATTAAATTTTATTACTTTTCATTGTATATTCTATTTTTTTTATGCTTTATCCAAATCCTAAAGTCCTAACAACTTTACAAGTGGTCTATTTACGTAGGTTGAAAAAGTCTAGAGGTGAGACGTTGGAACAAGGGTCTACTTTTTGGTTTGTTTTTATGAATTTGTCGCATGTACATATTCTTTTTAGGGGTTTTCAGAAAAAAAAAAACCCCGAGCTTAGTCTTTGTTCTTTCTCATTCTCGTGAATCAATGAGAATGTAACTGAGTATACTTTGATCACTTTTTCAGACTCATAAAGGTTATACAAAAAAAGAACCCCTTGGAGTTCCCTTTAAGCTCTTTTCAGACTCTCTAAATGTGAAAATATGGCCGAGTGACCTTGTTCTTTTCACACTCGTTAGAGAAACTCAGATCACAGGGAAGAAGGAAAGGAAGGTCAATAAAAATAATCCTAAGTTGGAAAATCTATAAGAAGATGGTAAACTTCGTAGATTGGAACCTTGCAGGAGGCAAGTTCACAAGATTTGAACCTTGGTGAAGCTAGATGACCGTTGGAGGCGCATCGACCATTAGAATAACACTTTGGAATTGTTAGAAAACTAATTTATGGGTTGATGGACCACTTTTGGATGTTGATACCACACCATAATGGAAAAATTTACATTGATGGAGGCATTTCCTAGCCGTTGGAATATCTGTTACTATACCTCACTTATTTCACTCGTCGGTCCCTGCACCGAGACCACTTTTGGCTACACATGATTAACTGAGATAAACAGAGAACTGTCCAAGTGTAAAGTTGTGTCATATGGAACTAGACCCTTCCTTTCCATTTGTCTACCTCACCTGTCCACTTGCCTACCCCGCCT
>SNQJ01S0011318.1:85117-121498 GCA_010110895.2 Picea sitchensis | reverse complement strand
TGAAGAGTTATGCTTCGAGTCTCCGAACTCACACCACGCATCTCCTTAAATTTGTTGACCCCACAATGGTTCGGGCTTTGCAACCTTGCGAAGTTTAGTCTCTCACTCGCGACTTCTGATCTTTCGAATCCCGAGCTCCTGGATCTGTCACCACATAGTCCTCTGTGATCAATGATCGAGATCTAATCACGACTTTGGACTTCACAATTGGCCTTCATCAAGCCTTTGAACTTGCTAAACCTTCGAAGTGTCGAAATACCTTACAGTTATCTTCCTCCTCACTTTCCCTAGATCTAACGGTCCGATATCATGTGCTTCGTCTGGAATGAATATTGTCCACTCGCCTTGACAAGAATTTCAAGGACTCCCTTCCTTGAAGGTTTCTACCACTCTCCCTCCTGAGCTTAGATTATTTGGTCCACCTTTGTTCTCTTGAACAATATCCTTGACCCTTAGTCAAATTTATGATATGTGCACACTTTGCAACAGACTCTTCTCCACACTTCAACTCTTGTGGATGATTCTTCACTCCTTGCGACTGTTCCAACTGCCTTTGTCTCTCATGACTAAAATCATGCTATCTCTTCTGATCTTTCGAGTCTGAAAATCTGTCACTCACTCCTTGCAGATACTATGCATTCATTGCACTCACTCAATCAAAGAGAAACAATTGAAACTTATCTTCTCATCATAATGACTCATACATTCAACAAAGCAAATGCAATCATAGATTCGAGAACGAAAATAACAGAGAATTGAAAAATAAAAGAGTTCTACCATTCATTTAGATAGATACATACCCATACACACATTTGGGATAATATCTCTATTATATTCATCCATTGGAACTTACATACATACACTATTCTTCACCACTCCTCAACCTATACAAGATAGATTCAGATGTCGCTTGGTTCTCTTCTATCTGTAACAACAAAAAAATAAACAACTATTGTTGACAACAACCCTCTCTAGGCAATATTAAAAAGCTTTATACAAAGAGTTTCTCTTCGATCATTCCCTCCAACTACTCTATGATACTTTAAATGGAATTAAAATATATCAACTACTCAATGCCTATTACAATAAATATTTTGTCAGAAAAGGAAGAGTGCATCTTCAAATATGTACTGAGATCTGATCCATAAATCAAAATACATTCCCCCATCACCTTTCTTGATGGCTCAGCCTTCAAACATTTAAGGACATTCATAACACAATTTTTTTTCCAGATATTTCATTGATCAATTTAAAATTCAAAATGTTTCAAAATGTGTGCTAGTGCGCCCAACTATCTTCCACGCTTGTGCTTCACTGGCGATGCTCCTGCATCATACTCCCTTGGCTGAAAAATTCATGGACTCCTGTCCATGAGCTCCTGCACCAATATTCCATGCTTATGGATCTCTTCTTCATTAACCCAACTGACATCTTTTGTTGGTCGTCCCTTCCACTTTACCAAGTATTCAAAATATGTCTTCCTTATGGTCTTCTTACCAACTCTTTGATGTATGATCATTTCCATCTATGGATTCTCTGCTACAAGCATCTATTTCTCCCAATGGATCCTTCCTTTATCTTCAAATATTTTATCTCCATCTTCCTTGTAAAGATACAGGTCTGTAATGTTGAATATGGGTGATATACCCACATCTTCTGGCAACTCTAACTCATAAGCATTCTTGCCAAATCTTCTCAAGATTTTACATGGCCCTATATTTTTCAACTTCAGCTTGTTATAGGTTCCTTTCAAGAATCTTTCTTTCCTTAGATGTGATAGAACTTGATCTCCAAATTAAAATTCAAGATTATTGATGTGTTGGTCTTCTCTGCACTTGTATTCACTGCTTCTTTTCTTCAACTAATCCTCGATCTGATTGTGAAGTTCCTGCATTCCTGCAGCAAAATCTTCAGCACCTGCGCTTCTAAACTCATTATTCTTCATATCTCTCAACTCCGAAACTCTTCTCAGATTCATTCCATAAACTATTTGAAATTGACTTTTCCGAGTGATCCTATTCACTGAGTCATTATATGCAAACTCCTCTTGTGCTAGAATCTAATCCCACTGACTATGGTATTCAGTGACCAAACTCATCAGCAAATATCCTAGGATTCTATTCACCACGTCGGTTTGTCCATCTATTTGTGGATGATATGCATAACTAAAAGATAGCTTTGTCCCCAACTTTTTCCACAACGTTCTCCATAAATGACCAACAAATTTGGTATCCCTATCTGAAACTGTACTACTGGGAAATCCATGAAGTCTCACAATCTCCTTGAAAAACAAGTTTGCAATGTATGTTGCATCACTGGTCTTTTGGCATGGGAGAAAGTGTTCCATCTTCAAAAATCTGTCCACCACCACAAATATGGAATCATTTCCTCTTTGTGTCCTCGACACCCCAATACAATATCCATGCTTATTTCATCCCAAGGCCTCTCTGGAATAGGAAATGGTTGATACATTATAGTGTTATGTTTATTTCCCTTGGCATACTGACAAATCTTACAATTGTTCACAAATTTCATCACCTCCGCTCTCATACCTGGCCAATAATATGAACTGGCTATTTGAGAAAATGTTTTTTCATGACCAAAGTGTCCGACTAGACCTCCGCTATGCTTTTCCTTCAAAAAATTCTCCCTCATATATCATCTCAGTATGCATAACTATCATCCCTTGAACAACAACCCATCCTGAATTAGATATTCAACCCACTGGCTTCTGTCTCTGAGCACATGATTCAAACATGCTTCATATGCTTCTCCAAAATCTAGATCACCATGATACATCTCCTTAAGGTGATCAAACCCCAAGGTTTTAACCTGAAATTCTTGCAAAATCAAAATTATCCTACTCAATGCATCAACAACTTTGTTAGCATTCCCGAAAATATGTTTAATGAAAAAAGTGAAATTTTGCATAAAATCTACCCATTTGGCATGTTTTTGGTTTAACTTCTCCTGTCTTGTTATGAATTGAAAAGCGTGATTGTCGATGTACAAAAAAAAACTCCTTTGGTATGAGATAATGCCTCCATTTCTTCAATGCTTGGATTATGGCATAGAAATCTTTGTCGTATGTGGAGTACTTCTGCTTAGCTTCATTCATCTTCTCATTGAAATACGCAACAGGTATGTTGTCTTGGCAAAACCAGAATCGGTTGTTTAGTTATCTTCTCCTTCAATATGTTGAAGCTCCTCTCCACCTCTTTTGTCCATTTGAAATACTTGTGCCCTTTCTTCACCTTATCCATCATTTGTGCACTAATCCCACTAAAATTTCTGATGAATTTCCGGTAAAAACTTGCTAATACATGGAATCCTCTTACCTCAAAGATATTCTTTGGTGACAACCATTATTTGATCTCTCTCACCTTTTCAGGATCCATATTCAACTCGTTTGAAGAGATAAAAAAACCCAAATATATGAGCTATGTCTTCATGAAAGAGGACTTCTTCAGATTAATCAACAACTCCTCTTGTTGCAGCCTCTTCATCACCAATGTTAAATGTCTCAAGTGTTCCTCCTTACTCTTGCTAAACACCAGTATATCATCCAGATACACAATCACAAACTTACCAATGAAATTTTTTAATACCTCATTCATCAACCTCATAAAATTATTTGGGGAATTCGTTAAGCCAAATGACATAACAAGCCATTAATACAACCCCTCATTCATCTTGAATGTTTTTTTCCACTCATCACCTTCCCTCATCTTGATCTAGTGATACCCACTTTTCAAATCTATTTTTGAAAAATATTTGGCTCCACTCAAGCAGTCCATTAGGTCGTCCATCCTTGGCAATGGAAATCTGTATCTGATGGTGATCGTATTTATGGCCCTCAAGTCCATACACATTCTCCATCCTCCATCCTTCTTTGGACTTAATACAGTTGGTATAGCACATGGACTCAAACTTTCTCTGACGAACCCTTTTTCTAACAGATATTGGACTTGTCTTTTCACCTCCTCATTCTCTCGAGGTTTCAATCTATATGCTGCTTTATTCGGTAGGATTTCTCCTGGTATCAAGTCAATGTGATGACTGATGCTTCTGATAGGTGGAAATGAGTTTGGAAACTCATCCACTACAATATCAACAAAGTTCTCGAGCAGCTCCTAAACTTCCTCAGGCAAATCATCCAATGAGTTACTGGTAAGGATAACTCTCAGTTTCCTTACTACAACAAACTACATCTCTTGTTCATTATTTACTTCATTTAGGAGTTCCTTCCCACTCATGATAAGTACACTCGCTCTAGCTTCCTGTTTCACCTTCTTTTCCTCAATTGGAAGCAAGATGTGTGTCCTACTATTCTTCTCTAAGGTGTATGTATTTCTCCTTCTATCGTGAATAAAATTTCTATCATATTGCCAGGGTCTTCCAAAAAAAACATGACAGACATCCATAGGAATCACATCACTTAAAATCTCATCAGTATATCCTCCTATCTTGAAATTAACCAAGCATTGTCGAGTGAGTGTTACCTGATGACCTTTCTACAACCATGATACTTTATATGGAGTTGGGTGTGCATTCATCTCCAACTCCAGCTTCTCCACCATCTCCATGGATACTAATTTGTCATTTCTCCCACTGTCAATTATTACCTTGCAAACCCTATCCTTCGTTTTGCAAGTTGTCTTGAACAAATTCTTCCTTTGTACTGGATTTTCGGCCTCCTGTTCTTTCTTCAAAAGAAATTTCTTCATCATCAAGGACCTTCCATCCTCTGCACCTTAGGCCTCATCATCTCACCTTTGTGCTTCTGACATGTGTGCTTCTCCTCCCTTCTTTCTCTCAAGGCAGTCCCAAGACTTATGTCCGGTCTTTCCACATGTGTAACACCTCACTTCTCCTCCTCTTCCTCTTCCTCTTCCTCTGTGAAAAGAACTTCGAACACCACTCTATACTCCTAGAGAACTTTCTCCTCTCTCAGAGTGATTGTGTGGTTTCTCCACCTCATCCTTAGGCTTTTGTGTCTTCTCTTGGGCAACTCCCATGCCTCTATTTGAATTCTGGCCTATGTTTTGTTGACTCAGCTTCCTAGCCAACTTCTCTTCTGGTTTCAATGCCATTTGATATGCATCTTCAACTGTTCTGATTGTCGTCATGCTGATTTCATCTTGGATTTTGTATCTGAGGCTATTAATATATCTAGAAACCTTCTCTTCGTCTGTCTCCCTCTATCCATCTCTAATGTTCAAATTATAGAAATATTTTGTGTACTCCTTCACATTCAACCCTCTATGTCTTAGGTTCTTCATCCTCCTGAACATACTTATCTGGTAATCCTTGGGTATGAATTTTTCCTTGAACTTGGCTGCTATCCGATCCCAATTTTTGATCTTTTGTTTTCCTTTGCTCCTCCTATCGGCCTGCAGTTCATCCCACCATAGTGCTGCATGTCCTTTCAAACTAGTGACATCATGTCTTACCTTTTTCTCCTCTTCAACATCCTCATAGTCAAAATATTTTTCCATTGCTCGTATCCAGTCAAGAAATTCTTCAGTGTCCAGGTTTCCTTCATACATAGGAATGTCAATCTTCACTCTGGCACCCGATTTAACAAATCCTCTTAACAAGCGTTCTTTCGTAGAAACATCAGCTACAACTTATTTGACTTCTACTTCTTTCATTTCTGCCTCATTGACATCTCCAACATCCGGTTCTCTTCTCTATGATGTTTCCATGACATCCAGTCTCGCACGTAGTTCTGTCATCTCCCTTTCCATATCTCTGTTAGCTATGGGTGGGTTAGCATGTCTTCTAGGCGACATTGTGTTGACATTTATCTTTCTCCCTACAGAAGTCAATTCTATATTCAGCTTTGAAACCAATTGACGCGACCTCCCGGTATTGGATCATTAAGGTACTGAGTCGGAGAAACTCCTTGGGTCCCTGCGGATAAACGAAGCACCTAACCCACACACACATGTTTCTCCCACAAGAGACCATGGCTGTGATCGTGAGTCTTACTCTTCACGGTTCAGACTTCAGGGATGTCCCAAATCCATTCTTCACCTCTTTTCAAAGCACTCAGCTTCGAGTCTCCGAACTCACGCCACGCATCTCCTTAAATTCACTAACCCCACAATGGTTCAGGCTTCACAACCTTGCAAAGTTTAGGCTCTCACTCATGACTTCCGATATTCTGAATCCTGAGCTCCTGGATCTGTCGCCACATACTCCTCTGTGATCAACAATCAAGATGTAATCGTGACTTCGAACTTTGCAATTGGTCTTTGTCAATCCTTTGAACTTGTTGGTATCATGTGCTTCCTCTTGAACAAATCTTGTCCACTGGCCTTGAAAAGAATTTCAAGGACTCCTTTCCTTGAAGGTTTCCGTCGCTCTCCCTCCTGAGCTTAGCTTATTTGGTCCACCTTTTTTCTTCTGAACAATCACCTTGACCCTTAGTCCAATTTATGATCTATGCACACTTTGCAACAGACTCATCTCCACACTTCAACTCATGTGGATGATTCTGCACTCCTTGCGATTGTTCCAACTGTGTTTATCTCTCATGACTAAAATCACGCTATCTCTTCTGAGATTTTGAGTATGAAACTCTATCATGCACTCCTTTCGGACGTTGATGCACTCCTTGCATACATATAAGTTCCACTATCTCTTCTAAGCTTTCGAGTATGAACAGACTTAGTCATGAACTCCTTGCATATACTATGAACTCAATCAAACAGAAACAATTGAAACTTATCTTCTCCTCAAAATTATTCATAAATTCAACAAAGCAAATGCAGTCATAGATTCAAGAACATAAATAACAGATTTCTACCATTCATTCAAGTAGATACATACCCATACACACATTTCGGACAATATCTCTATTATATTCATGCACTAAAACTTACATACATACATTGTTCTTCACCACTCCTTAACCTATACAAGATAGATTCAGATGTTGCTTGGTTCTCTTCTATTCGCAACAACAACAAAATCAACAACTAGTGTTGACAACAACCCTCTCTAGGAAATATTACAAATCTTTATACAAAGAGGTGCTCTTCGAGCATTCCCTCCAACTACTCTACATTACTATAAATGGAATTAAAAGATATCAACTACTCAACGCCTATTACAATAAACATTTTGTCAGATAGATAAGAGCGTAGCTTCAAATCTGTATTGAGATCCAATCCATAAATCAAAATACATTCCCCCATCACCTTTCGTGATGGCTTATCCTTCAAATATTTAAGGACATTAATAACTCAAAGAGTTTTGTTAGATATTTCATTGATCAGTTTGAAATTCAAAATGTTTCAAAATGTGTGCTAGTTCACCCAACTGTCTTCCATGCTTCTACTTCACTGACGATGCTACTGCATCAGGATTGCATAATTCCCCTTCGACTGGACATAATTCTAGTTGTGTCAACCCCGTAACTGAACAATGAAGTAAGAACTGTGATGATCTAGCTAATGCGAAGAAGATCCCATCAATCCTACTCGAGTATATCCCACCTTTGCTTGGCATTGTTAACCGCAACAACATCCCCCAAGACTTTGAGTACACCGTGTTCACTGTGTACATTCTGAAATGAATACGTGTAGTCGAGAGTCAGTTAGGACAGATCCTATTGTTGAAGAACAATGACTTCAACTTGGGAGATTGGATGAACTACGCCATGTTGGAGCCCACCGCTATCTCACAAAGACAACTGGAAAGAAGCCTTGCCTCATCTCATAGCCATGGATTAAGGAGTTGGTGTAGTCCACCGTGTTGAATGTGATGAAGATCCTGCATTTTGGCTACCAGCAGGAGGTTAACGCTTTCGTTAAACTCATCCTGTCATGCTATCATGGCAGTTACTTGTGGCTCAACAGAAGGATTACTGTGGACCCAACGATGATCCACCAGATCACAGGCTTAAGTGTGAAGGGTCCTGACCCTCAACAGATTTATTCAAGGAAAGCCTCGTACCATTCCCTGATGTAGTGCATCAAGGAAGCTTACGGAGAAGTAGAGAAAGGAAAGTGAGGTTACAAGGTAGCCTCTATAAAGGATGACATAGTGCGCCTTTCTTGCCAACTCCTAGCTGGAAATCTCGTGAGGAAGAACCAACCCACACAGGTCACCAAGTTCATGGTGGACCTCGCAGGAAAATGTGTGGAGGGCATGCAGATGAACTGGGTGAACTACCTCATCAATGAGCTAGAGAAGGATTTACACGAAGCCCAGGACTTGGGATATGAATTCCATTACAGTTGGTTGATCATTTTGATCACATTTTTTTCTTGGAAAATGCTTGAAGGAACCACCTTCCCAGAGATCAAACCATCGGAGTTGTTGGCCACATGGTTTTCAACCTTCTGGTACACCAATGCCATGACGAAGAAGTGGCAGTCCAATGCAGTGTTTCATGCATACTATCAACAATTGAAGGTTGCCATTGAATCATTTTTGTGCATACTATCAACAATTGAAGGTTGCCATCGAATCATTTTCACACATGAAGGAGCACCCAGGCGGAGCTGAGATCGTGGATCTCACTTATTTTGCAGACTAAGTGGACCTAGTAACGGGTTCTTTAGGGTTTTGTAATGGGTTATGGGATGTCGACCCATGGGGTTTTCCCAAGTTTAGGCCTTATTATAAGGATGTGTAAAAGTATAAATAAATAAGACTATATTGTAAAAGTAGCTAGCTAAGTGCAAGTAGTTCGAGTTGCTTTGTGCAAAAGAATGTATGTGCATTAAGGCTTTGTGCTTGATATAGATTTAGCTTGTGCCTTGACCTAGTTTTGGAAGGATGATCTAGTGCTTGGTGCATAGATATCTTGCCTGGTGCAAAGCTCGACTCTATGGCTTAGTGCACAAGAGTAACTGAATGTAAGAGATTGAATAATAATAAAGAGACGAAGCGATTGGTGGACATAGCCCCACACTGGGCTGAACCACGTACATATGGCGTCTTATGGTTTTCTTTGTGCAATAATTATCTCTATTATGGTTTTCTTAGTTCTTATATTAGATATGTAATGGATATGTATATGCTGCTTTAATTCTTTTCTTATGTTAAAATGCTATATTTGATTCACAATGTTAAGGGATAAGTGTTTAAGGTGCATAATATTTGTTGTTACTACGCTAGATCTATCCTTAGGTATGTTTTGCGATGCTAATAAGGTTAATGAACTAATTTATGTCACTTCCTAGAGTTAACAGAATACTCTGCGAAGTGTTATTACCACAGATCGGTGTCACAGCCTGGTTATAGACACCTGCATCTTGTAAGCCCCCCTGCTTCTACCTCGGGTGAGACTTCTTCTGCCTCACAGATGTTTCCGAAAGGGTCGGTAGTCAGGTTTCTTTTGGTGCACTATTAAGCATTGAAATGTGGGTCTTCCCCTATGCTGAAAGATTAATTTATGAAAAAGGACTTGTTGGAGTTCTCTTTAAGTGTTTTCCAGACTCTCTAAAATTGAAAAACCCCTGAGTTTTCTTTCCTTGGACTCACTAAACAAACATCGAAAGACCTATATCAGACTGAACCACTCCTTCTTAGGGTTCATTAAAAATACTCCGAGGGACTCATCTGAAGGATGAGATTACATCAACAAGCATATGTTATCCTCCTCAATCATGCGTAAAAATAAAGAGGTACTCACCAGAAATGGTGGGGGGGGATTGGGAAATAAATTTGTCTCTCTATTCGTGTTAGTGGTAGTAATAGTCTCTCTTGAACATGACACCCCCTTCATCACTGTGTTTGGGTTGGGAAATCCATGTGTATCTTGTTTGACCATATGAAAGTTCATATGTTGGATCCTCCTTCAGTCAATGTTGCCAATACCATTGTCATGTCATTCATATGTTCAAGAGAAGTCTAACTGAAACAATTCCTCCATCGAGTCGACCATCTGCAGTTATAAATTTTCTACCATGTCGTCCTTCCCTAAGTCAATTTTGAATCACTTCATACTTAGATCTACTTCAAATATGCTACTTATTTTGTGTCATTGATGGGGGATACATCAAGGCCCTCCTGTGACGAGTCTTTTCCTGTCGACTTCAACACATTATCTGGGAATAAGACTTAGAAATCATTCCATACCTTAAAGCCTGCATGCCTCAATGGCATGTTACTTCGCTTCCAATAGTGGGTTCACATCATTGATCCCTGATTGGGAGATTCCATCGAATGTTCGACTTCATCTCATTTATTCACATTCGTTGGATTGTACTAGGGTACCATGGGAGTCATTGACATCAATGGTGATTTCCCTCGCACTTGTTAACAGTTTCCATTATTGATCGATAATCAAGTGGTTTCTACCATGTTCAACTTTGACACCTGTAATCACATGGTTAGATTCATACTTAAGGATGATGGAAATAAATACCACGGATCTCATCATTCTGATCTAGGTTGCGACAGAGTATTCATGAATTAGTTTTGACACATAGATCCACTGTGTATGTCTCATGGCTATGTCTAAATTTTGAATTCTTTAGAGCATAGATCCACAATGTATATTCAATGGCCATGACTCACTTGATATTTGCAATCTGATTATGGGAATTCCTACCTCGGAAAATGGTATATTATTATGCCGATGCTTGATTATTTGTAGGTTCCTGATCGATCTGCTCCTTGTTCGGCACACACATTCTACAAAGTATATCAGCTGTCATGAGTTCCAGCTTCATACTTTGGGGGGAATTATGTTACATATTATTTTGGTCACCCCAGTGATCCACTAACAACGTGTGTTCATGTTCCCAGAAAAGATAAAAGAGTCTTTCTCCATGAGGAAAGTGATTGGCTTTCCCTTCTCAAAAACCATATTAAGGAAGGTTGTCGCACCCTGCAAAATGCATGGGGTGTGACGATGCCTGATTGTCGCTCCCTGATCTAGAGCTGGACTACGATGTCTCTGTAGGCTACAATATACCTAGGGTGCAACAATGACAAAAGCTAAGGAAAATTCAAACTTCACGAAAGTTCTAGAATGGGATCTTCTAAAAGATGAGGTGGCCTCTGAATGATTGGGATCTTGCTTGCTTCTTTGATTTGGTGGGATCATCCTAATATCCTTATCCATCTCTCCTTAACACTATATAAGGAGGGATCTCTCATGGAAAAGGCTAAGGTTGAATAGGATAAGATGTGTATGGAGAAGTTCTACTTCAGATTATTCTTCAGAGCTTTGATTTAGTTCTACAAGCTACATTGTGGATCTTCTTCATTTAAAGGATTTGGATAAAAGATGTGTGTGTTAGAGAAAAGGGACATTGAAAGGGGACCTTATGACATCAAGGCTTAGGTTGTATTCTCCACTTTCTATTAATATGATACAACAATATGTTTATTTCCCATAAAATCATTCTTGTTTTATTATATGATTCCTTGATCACATACGTAGGTTCTTGTTGAGTATATTGTATCGTTTTCACATTATTGAATTGTGTTCCTTTACAAGTTAAATATTGCATGAGAATTGGAATGGAGCGAGGATGGAAATGGAAAGAGGAAGAAACATTTAAAAGGTATGTTGTCTATCTCTTGTTAGCTAGTAAACTCAATAATTAGGGCATAGAGAAAGGTCTATATTCTGTTTTGTTTTGTTCTAGTTCCGCGTGGAACTAGGGAGATCTATTTGTATCCCCTCTTACCGATTAGTCCAGAAACATTATGAAAGTTCAATATTTGTTTGTTTTTTTGAAATATTTGGATGATTGAATGCTTAAATTACCATTGGGATATGGGGTCTGTCTCCTAAAAATAAGGATATGTTTCAAATTTTTATAAGATTTATTCATAGGTAAAGGTAGTTAAACTGTTTGGATATGGTAAATTTAGATGAAGTGAATGGGAAGAAATGAGGTGAGTTCGTCAAGTAAAGAGAGAAATTACGAATTCTTTTTACTTAATTTTAGTTGAAAACATAAAAATCATTCAAGTCCAGAAACAAAGTATATTGAAATAAATTATGTTCTTTAACCTTATGTTGAATAATTAGAATTAGAAGAACATAAGAATGAAAACAAAGAAAGAAAACATGAACTTAAAAAGATGCACTTCACCAACAATTTGACACGAGAATCCTATGAAATATCCCTTTTTATTACTGGTCGATCCTCTTGAATGATACAAAGTATATTTATTGGATGCAAAAATAAACCCTCAATACTTCGAAAGGAGAAGTATTTATACATTTATTTACAAAAGATCCTGTCATAAATGATCATGATATATTTTAGGGATATCTAAACTAATTGTATCTCTAATTACAAAAATATAGGAATCTTTAGATCTGCTTGAATTTCTGGTGTTGATTTGATGGATGTTGTTGATGATCTGTCCCTTTGAATTATGCTTATTTGTTGGTCCTTATTTCTAAAAAATAGAAATCCACTTTACTCAAGTAATTCACATAATTTGTCCCACCTATTTTTACTTGGGATTGATATTTTGAGTAATTTTTTGTAAATTTCATCCATCTCTGTGCATTTATAAAAACTAGGTTTGGTGATGAAAATATGTTTGATTTCATGTTGAATGCTCAAATCAAGTGTTTCTAGGAATGCCTTCCCATTGATTCTTCCTTGCATTCCTGCAAATTTTGAATTGTCTTTTGCCACTGTCTTTAATTTCTAGTTGTAATCAGGCAAGGTGATTAACTCGTCATTTAACACTAACAAACCAAGAATTCCTTTCTTGTTTAGCACCTCAAACTTGTTGAATAACCTCTACACACCTATGTCCATAAACTGAGATTTTTCTTCCAATTGCAACATGAGGCATTTCTTGGTTAGAACCTTTTTGATTTCCAGGATAATTTTAGTTATGTCCTCTATCTCCAGCTCCTTGAACTCTTGTTTGTTTTTAGAATTTAGAAACATAATTAGATCTGTGGCTTCTATTGGATTTTCTCCCTATTCTTCTTTGATCATTTCAATGGCTCCTCTAGCTTTCTGAATTAATTCATGCTGCTCAAATATGATCTGTATAGAGGGCCAAATCTTTGTCATGGATTTATTGATGTCTATCCATATATTTTCCTTAGCCTGGACTAAGGTATTTTCCATGGATATTTATTTCCCTAATTGTTGCAATCGTTGGGTTAGCCTTTGAGATTTATGCATTTCTGCATGATGACAAGCCTGGACCCTTGATTTCTCTTCCTGTAATGACTTTACTTCTTCCTGTAACTTTTCTAATTTCTACTCCTTGTATGGACATATCCTCCATAGATTTCACTAGTTTATCAGAGGAATCTGAAGTTTGTGATGGGGTTGATGTTGATGTAGAAATTTATAATTTTCTTATCCCTATCAGGGGAACTACATCTAGAGGAACCACNAATTATAAATAAAAGATGAAGAAGTGATGGTATCTTATCCTTAGGAGGTTTGGTTTGTTACAGTTCAATAGTATTCAAGGTTCTAGGCTTAGTCTCACCCTTAGCACAAGGGGCATGGGAAGTCTCTACCTTATAATCTAGAAGATTTTCCTCAATTTTAGCAGCTTGTTCTTGCACTTCTACAAGAGTCTTTGGGGACTTGTCCTTAAGCATCAATCCAAATTTCCCCTCAATTTGTGTATTAAAGAAGGATGACACCATCCTTTGGGATAATGTCATCAAGAATTTGCTTAAGTAAATTCTCAAATCTTGTATCAAATTCTTTAGTGATTCACTTTCCTTCTTCATTTCATTAAATTGCACTAATAACAACATAGAATACCTCTTTGAGCCCCATATTTTCAAAAAGGTGTCATGAAAAGATTCCTAAATTTTGATACTTGTTATAGCACAAGTTGTAGGTTGGGAAAATCCTGACCCAACCATAAAAAAAAGTGTTACAACTTGGGAATCCTACACCCAATGTCACCTCGATGTAGGTCCCACAGTTCAAGGGTGACTAGGTCACTCTAGGGAGGCAATCCCAGTGACCCTAGGGGGAATGAGATGGAGATGGATAGATATGGAAGTGGAGCCCCTAGAGGTCAAGTATAAGTGGAGTGAAATGTGTGGAATTAATTCTTGGGAAGGTCCAAGGGTTTCCAAGTATGCTGAGTAACTTGTAAATGGTGAAATACCTACCTGAGACACAAGAAAAACCACTTTGCAATGATGTATGTTAGTTGGATCAGAAAGTTACGCTTGCTGTCCCTAATTTGCAGAAATATATAGCAGTATATATCAGCAATAATATGGTACTATAATCTTCTCAATAAATGCTAGAGATTAAGTAGAAGATACAAGAGAAAGACTAGTTAATGAGTAGCTAAACTCAAGATGAAAAAACCAATATTCTAGCATAAAAAGATAAGGTTGTTGTAAACACTTGTCTGCAGAAAATTATATCATCCTTATGGATATAAAATTCAATTTATTACAAAAATAAAATCAACCACTGAAAACCTATCAAACTTTTCCAAAAATTGAGCTAGGCCAAGAAGAAAAAGTGTGCAAACTTTGAGCAAAATCCAATGGTTGATAAGAGAGTTATTCAAGCAAATGAGTTAGGGTTTCTGCAGCCCTAATGGCTGAAGATTAAATTTTATAACAACAAGAAGAAGTAGCCCCTTTATGGGGACGTCCTAGTGGCTGTGAGGTTCCCAAGGCACAAGGAATGCAATCCACTTTGCAAGAAGTAAAAATGACCAAAAATCACGTTTCCCAATGCAATAATTTGTTTCTCCAATGCAAGACTAGTGCCTTTAGTTATGGGTTAATGGGGTCAAAACTAAAGAGCTAGGGTTACTAAATACTTGGGGGTGTAAATCCTCTTACTTCCCAAGGAAAGTATCCTATATAGGGTTTGAATATGAGGGATGTAAATCATCTTACTTCCTCAACTAAACCCTTGCAAAATAACTTTAAAACCTTAGAAATTATGGTGGAAACTAGGATAGGGGTGTATATCCTTATACTCCCTATCTATCCATGGACAAAACAACCTTATATTGAATTATAAATGATAATAACAAAGTAAAGAGACCATACCATTCAAGAAAAAGAATTAACATGCCAAAGTAAACCTCCATAAAAGCAAGACAATGACCTCCTAGAGATAACACACCACCATCATCATCATCACACCATAACCAAAAAGAATTATTCCATAGAACAAGAGGCAAAATTCTCCAAGTGTAGAGAAAATTTCAAACCAATACTTATCACAATATGGAGAGTTATGTTCAAATGAGATCTTATGATCTCTTATTTATACAAAATGTCACCAATTAGGTAACTTGTCCATACATTAAGGGGTAAACCAAAAGACTAGGGGTCAAAAACCCTAATCTTTCCCCCTGTAACAAAGTAATATTAAACAATTCATTTAAAGTTTCACTTTTGCACAAATAAAACCCTAATTTTACATGGAAGTCACCCCTTTAGGGGACATTTTTCCACTTGGGACAATTCGTTGGTGTTGGAGAAGCTATGGTAGGCCTCCAAAGGCCACATGTCAATAATCTATGCAATCTCCCCATAGCCAAGGTCCCATCCTCCTCAAAACGTTCATGTGTCAATGTGTGGCAACACCACCACGAAACCCTAGCCACCAAGTATGACATCAAGCTCAAAAGGAAGATGGTTTGCCCCTCCTGGGAAAACCATTTGGCATGTGAGGGATGGGCTAGGTATTCCACATCATATTATAGGTCTTCAATTCTTCATCTTTATGATTTGGTATATGAACCCTTGGCATCCAACTTGTGGGCTTGCAACCCCATGGAATCCCAAGCTAGCCTTGTTCTCCCAAAAATGTCCACCAACTAGATCTTGCAAAGACAAATGAGCACGCCCTCCAAGGATATCAAGTCATAACATCATGATAAGTGAATCCAATCAATAAATGAGCCACCAAATCATGTGCATCAAAGATCACTATATCAAACAATTAATTTCTCAAAGACACTATGCGACTTGTCAAGCTTGAATATGGGAGGGTTGATGAGGTGTCCTATTGGGTAGATCTCTCCCTAGGTCAAGGCGAGTTTCCAAGAGATCCCTCTCTAAACCATGTAAAGTGGGTAAAGTGGTTGGGGTCAAGACTCAATGGGAATAGGGCTCATGACATACAAGGGGTTGTAGTGTCTCATTCATGGGTACCTTTGTAGAGGGTGTGTGGTACCTTCATCTGCAATGCACTTTTTCCAAGCCCATTAAATTCCATTCTTTTATTCTTTCATAATTTTAAGGAGAGGTTGAAGGTCAATGCCTTGGCATGGTGACCAGATAATGATAATGTCACCCACAAACACCTAGTGGAAATGAGAAGTCCGGATTGTGATGAGACCCCCTTTCTCTCATCCATGCAACTGAGAGCCATTACCCTAGTTTGGTGACCAGATGATGACAATTCCATACCACTAGATATTCATGGATGTGATAGGTCGGATCATGATGAGACCTACTATCCTTCAACTAACCGTTTAAGACTTCTTTATTATATTGTGGGTCCCCTTTACTCAAAGATAATCATTTCACTTCTTTCTTGGGTGATCCCTGGGTGAAGAATATGAAATGTTCATATACGGATTTTATATTTAACCAACATCAATCCCTCTGGGCCTTCATCCCCTTCTTCCCATAGAATGAGGGACAACCCCTTGTTGGGTCAATACACCCTAAAATCCCAAGAGATAAGGAAATGGAGGGGAACAATGATGGAAAGTGGTAAGTATAGTCATGAATGGTACAATGACTCTTTAAGGGAGTTCCTAGTAGGAAACCCATCCCTAAGGAAAACCACTTACTAGGGCATAATGTCAACCACCAAGGTGAAGCAGGAAAAAAGGCACAATGTCCAAGCAAATATCATGAAATATAGAGAAATATAAAATACAACATACTCAAATGGATTAACTATTGAAATGATGCTCACCATAATATTGACTTGTATTTCATTCAACAAGGTCCACTACCTTCTGGAATCTAGTTGATGTGGTGGATGCCATCTGGAAATGTGTGACCATTTGTGGTGGTGAGAGGGGTTTCCAACTATGAAAAGGGGTACTGCTAGCCATGTAGTATTCTTGACACTCCATATCTACAACTTGAGGGCCTTGAGATATAATATCCTTAGTTATCCACAAAATGGGGATAACATCTGGCTCCTACTTGGGGAGATGTGCTCACCATAAAGTGCATGAGAACCACAACATTTTCTGGTAGACCCGTTCCTTCCAAAACTCATACAAAGGGATCATAGCATCTAGGGTGGTTCTATCACCCTTCATCCATCCAAAAATCATACAAAGGGATCATAGCATCTAGGGTGGTTCTATCACCCTTCATCCATATATATATATATATATATATATATATATAATGAAAACTAAACTAGAAAAGAAAATTTTGACATTTTTTCAAAAATTTCTAAGATAAGCATGAAATCAATATGCAAGTAGAGAAAAATGAAAATGAAATGCATCTAAACTAATATGAGCAATCAAGATGAAAATGCAGGGAATCAAAATGACTTACCTACTTACCTGGGGCCTTGGGGTCCTAAAGATAACATGCTGGATTATGTTAGGTGAAGTCATACAACCAATGCAACCATTTGATCACCTCATCAAAGTATCTCCCCCCGTGCTTAATCATACGATACAACAAAAGCATTAAAATTCCAAATTAAACCTCCACAAAAGAAATATAACGACCTTCTAGAGATAGCACACCATCATAATCATCACACCATAACCAAAAATGACTATTCTATAGCACAAGAGGAAAAATACTTCAAATGTAGTGAAAACTTCAACCGAATACTTCTCACAAGAGGGAGAGTTATTTTCAAATGAGATCTTATGATATCTTATTATACAAAATGTCACCAAGGTGACTTGTCCATACATTAATGGGTAAACCACAAGACTAGGGGTCAACAACCCTAATATTACCCCATTTAACAAAGTAGTATTAAAAAATTCATTTAAAGTTTCACTTTTGCACAAATAAAACCCTAATTTTACATGGACGTCACCCATTTAGGGGATGTTTTTCCACTTGGGACAAGTCGTTAGTGTTGGAGAAGCTATGGTATACCTCCAAAGGCCACATGTCAAGCATCTAAGAAATATCCCCATGGCCAAGGTCTCATCCTCCTCAAAACGTCCATGTATCAATGTGTGGCAACACTACCACCAAACCCTAGCCCCCAAGTATGACGTCAAGCTCAAAAGGAAGACATTTTTCCCTTCCTGGGAAAATAATTTGGCATGTGAGGGAATTCATCTCTGAGATTTGGTATGTGAATCCTTGGCATCTAACATGTGGGCTTGCAACCCCATGGAATCCCAAGCTAGGATTGTTTTCCCAAAAATGTCCACCAACTAGGTCCTGCAAAGAAAAATGAGCACGCCCTCCAATGATCTCAATTCATAACATCATGATAAGTGAATCCAATCAATAAATGAGCAACCAAAGCATGTGCATTAAAGATCACTATATCAAACAATTAATTTCTCAAAGACATTATGCGACTTGTCAAGCTTGAATATGGGAGGGTTGATGAGGTGTCCTATTGGGTAGATCTTTCCCTAGGTCAAGGAGAGTTTCCAAGAGATCCCTCTCTAAGCCATGTAAAGTGGGTGAAGTGGTTGGGGTCAAGACTCAATGGGAATAGGGCTCATGACATACAAGGGGTCGTAGTGTCTCATTCATGGGTGCCTTTATAGAGTGTGTGTGGTACCTTCGTTCGCAATGCACTTTTTCCAAGCCCATTAATTTCCCTTCTTTTATTCTTTCCTAATTTTAAGGAGAGGTTGAAGGTCACTGCCCTGGTGTGGTGACTAGATAATGGCAATGTCACCCACAAACACCTAGTGGAAATGAGAAGGATGGCTTGCGATGAGGCCCCCTTTCTCGCAACGATGCAACTGAGATCCATTACCTTGGTTTGGTGACCAGATGATGGTAATGTCATACCACTAGATATTCATGGACATGATAGGTTGACTCGTGATGAGACCTCCTATCCTTCAACTAACCTTTTAAGCATTCTTTATTATATTGTGGGTCCCATTTACTCAAATATAAACGTTTCACTGCTTTCTTGGGTGATCCCTTAACGTAGCATATAGAAGGTTCATACAAGGATTTTATATTTTACCCAACATCAATCCCTCTAGGCCTTCAACCCCTTCTTCCCATAGAATGATGGACAACCCCTTCTTGGGTCAATACACCCTAAAATACCAAGAGATAAGGAAATGGAGGGGAAAATGGGGAACAATGATGGAAAGTGGTAAGTGGCGAGAATGATGCAATGGCTCTTTAAGGGAGTTCACAGTAGCAAACCCATCCCTAAGAGAAACCAATTAATAGGGCACAATGTTAACCACCAAAGGGAAGCCGAGGGGAAAACGACATCTTGTCCAAGCATATATCATGAAATATAGAAATATAAATACAACATACTCAAATGGATTAAATATTGAAATGATTCTCACCCAATATCTTGACTTGTACCTCATGGAGAAAGGCTCACTACCTTTCAAAGCTAGCTGATGTGGTGGATGCCATGCGGAAATGTGACCATCTGTGGTGAGTGAGAGGGTTTCCAAGCGTGTAAGGGTATTGTTGGCCAGTGAATTCATCTCTCGATACTCCATGTTCCCAACCTAAGGGCCTCGAGACATAATCTCCTTAGTTATCCACAAAATGGGAGTAACAATACTCTTATCATGAAAGTTATTATACCATTTTCTAGCATCTTCAACCAAAGAAGAAGCAAAGAGTTTCATAACCACATCTTCACCATCATTATTAAGAGGGTGATTTTTAAATCATTCATAGAAGTTATCTATATGTTCTTCAACAAAGATGAAATTATTACCAAATAATTTAGGCAATCACTTATGAAAATTTTGAGGCATAAAATGAAGATATCGTTGGATTGTGTACATATCTAGAGGTTTGAAGACATTGGTAGCCCATGGTCATTGAGGCATTAGGGATAAAGGAAGTCTTCATAGAAATAATATTTTACTACAGGATAATTATGAGGAGGCATTCTCTCATAGACCTTGGTAGTATTAACAAATCTTCTATTAGGCCCTTGATTAGTGTTTTCAACACTTGGGTTTTTTGGAGTCACCAGATGATCTTGCTAAACAAGGCTCATCAATATGTGTGCATAGAAAGGATTCTTCCTTCAATGGAGTCACTAGATAAGCTATGTAAGTAAGGATTTGATGTAATCTCACCAAAATAGTATTGATCCATATACTTCAAATTCATAGAAAACATGACTCAATTCTCCCCAGGAAGCTTGATGCCAAAATATTATCACAAAATCTAGCACTTGTGAAAAGCATTCACAAGATGCAAGACAAGTGTAAATTATGGAAATTTTCATTGTCACCTTAGCAATTACTTCCTTCATTTTAGTGAAGGTGAGATCCAACATAAGGGAGGATTCCCTAGAAAACTCAAAGGATCCTATACCAAGTCAAAGGAAGTCTATGTCCCCTATCTTGGTTACTCAAGCATATTACCACCTAAGTCAAGGTTGAAGGTGAAGACAAGGTGGTTTAAGAAAAGTTATTTCCATATCTTGTGTGTAAGGGGTGTTTCTAAGACAATAAAGATATCTACACAACCAAAGAATCAAGTAAATGCCCCGAAACACTACTTATTAAGGAAAAATAAATGGTTGTAATAACTTGCATAAAATATTATTACGTAAAAAATTTAACGAGTTTATGAAAATACAAATAAAACAATCCTAAAATTAGTAAGAAAGCAATAAAAAAAGGATGAAATGAAATCTTAAACTAACACGTTAAGTAAATAATGCTTGCTAAAATGTAAAATGGCATGAAACAACTTTAAATCATGCAATATGTCAAACCCTAATGGTTTAAAACTACAATCACTATGCAATAAATGATGTTAGGAATGATTTCAAGTGAGAAATGAAACCAAACCCTATATGTTAGGCTATTAATAACTAAGAAATAAATATGCAATGCAATTAAAGCTAATTCTACCATAAGACATCAAAGGGAGAGAGAGTTGGTTCTAAAAGTCACTTTACAAAGAATAGACCCCAGACAGCCGTCTAGCTTCCTAGTGTCCATGATCCCTAAAGTGTGATTCTTTAGAATAGCTACTTAGGGGAGTCCACTCACAAGCCCTAAGAATCCATCCTATGTTTTCTAAATGATTTGAACAAGATATCAAGATGTGTTTTAGGTAAAACTGTAGAGGATTCCACTCACAAGCTAAATAATTTTTCCCTATAAGGATAAGACTAGGGGATTACACTCACAAGCCCTAAAATTACCCTTATATGATTCAACAAACTTCTAGATGAATAATAACAAAGGAAGGGGATGCACAATTACAAGCCTTCCTAGGGTTTCAAAACAAATTTATCCAAGGACAACAAGATAACATTAAAATTATACCACTTTGATAAATTTTTACCCAATACACCAAGAGATAAATCCTAAAACACTTGAAAGAACACTTACTAGTCAAGTCGCTATCATAGAAACCCTAACATGTATAATCTTCACAAAATAGTTTCAAAGAGATCCACTAGATTGTCTCTACAAAAAGTCGCTGAATTTCTCCATGGTGAAAATTAGAAGACAAGAGGAGTGATTCTTGATAAGTACCAGAGGCCAGTGCTTTGATGCTTATTTGATAAGATCAATAATCAGGGTCCTTAGAATCATTGATTTTGGTCCTCGGATCTATGGGGCATGGCCCATGAAATGGACTAAAACATCCATGGTAGAATCAACTCCTTCATCTCCCTTGACATCTGTACCTTGGTTCATGCCTTCAAAACTCACCTCTATGAAGTTCATAGGAACTTCATTGTCCTTCACAGGATCCTTTAACTTAAGTGCCCAATCCTTTACTTTTCCACGAAACTAGGACTGAAACCATGGTCTAATCAGGATTCCTTAACTCTCTCGTGGCTCCTTGCGCTAAGTATTTCTCTTCATAGGACCAAGGTTTGTGACCTCGGTCTAAGTCTCATGACCTTGGTCTAAGTCTCATGGATGGTCGAATAGTTGTTTCCAAAAACATTGTAGGGAGGATCCATGTTCACAAGAATGCTACCACATGTTCAAAGGTGGTTTCAATAAACCACTACGCGGATGGCCGCCTTTATGTTAAACCCTGTGCACATTCAATGAGAGAATTCAACCTCAATTGTCGATCTCATCTCCTGATCATTGACTGGATCTAACCATAACATGATACTGTTGAATCTCAAATCACCATAGTGTTGGAAATACCAGAACAAGGAGGGTGAATCAGTTTTTTATAAGCTCAAACAATTTTATGCCTTTTAAGCAATTATTAAGATTTCTTCATGTGTCATCAACCAATCCTATAGCATATGGACACTAGAGTAAAGATCATCAGTCACACATAAGATACACCCGAGAGAGATGTATTTTCACGAGGAAACCCATAGGGAGAAAACCTCTTCTTCTTGAAATGATAGGCAGTCTTTTTCTTTTTTGTACATCATTTACAATTGAGCACCAACTCAATGTAGGGCTGCTACCTCTGTTTTCGTACGACTTGTTTGATAGCTCCAAATCTCTGGTTTCTCTAGCACCCACTAGAAGGAAGAACTAACTCCTTGAATATTCCAACACCAAGCGGATGTAAGCACCAACTTCACAGTTCGGCCTGGCGGATGGAAGCACCAACTTCCCGCTACGAGCTCCAACACGCATAACGAGATAGCCACACAATTCTCCTAGCACCACCCTGCCACCACGGTTTCTCTGGCTGCAACCGGATGGGCTTACAACTCCATGTGTTCAAGCACTTACTTGAACTTAGGATAACGATCCTCCGAGCACTAACCACCCTTAAATATAAAATAATGAATACACAGGACAACTTATGCATATAAATCACTTATACGGGTTCTTTGTGCGTGCGTAATTCTTCTTCCTTCACAGAGTGCATACGCGTCACATTCTTTTGCCATTACGAATTCTTCTTCTTCTGCTCTGTTTGTCATTAAATTTCATGCACAACATCTTCTTCTTTCTCCTTTCTAACTATTTCATTCTATTTCCATTCAGAACAATAATAGTCTGATCTCCTCGTACTTTTTTATACACCATTCATATGATTCCCTTCCTTCCAATCGAAATCCAAGGACCTTGTCTTGGCAAGTGAAGCAGCTAACCCGATTAGATCATCATGATGCGGTTTCGCCATGAATTTATGGCGTTTAAATTTTGAGGAAGAACAACAACCCTCGATCAATACTTGATCCATGGGTTCAGATCCCATCGGAGTTTACTCATCGCGATTTCGGCACTTTTCGATGACATAATGTTTATGTCCATGGGAGTCGCGTTTTCCGGTCAGCGATGGCAGCCCTTCTGGCTGAGCCCTAGTCCATGTGGTAGATTACCCGCGTATTTGTCACCATACCTTTCATCGAGGGTTTGGCGGGTTCCACTTCACGATGTCGAGTTCTCACCTCTCAATCCCCGTTATCGATGTGCCCCTTTCCGCATTACTTTAGCCATAGCGTATAGGCCAGCCCCCATAAGGCCGAATCAACACATGACCTCGGTCAAACCTCTCAGCAGAGTTTTGGCGTTTTCGATGTCATTATGTACATGCCTCCGGGATTCCGATCCCCGATTTCAGATAGCCGGAGATCAACGGTCCGGTCCATTCTTAATCCAGCATTTGTGATTACATCCGCAAATCGCGTATCGGCGATTTCGGGGTTTTTGTTGCGGTGTGTTCTTGACATATCGAAGTACCGATCACCGATGCCTCTGCTGAAATCACACGTGATTTGGCACGTGCTAGATCCTACCACGTGTCACTCATTCATAGATTGTATGTGCACGAAGTGTTAGATCGCACGACACATGTTATCACAGTTGTACCACGTGTCCCCTAGGCGGCGATGGATTAACGTAAAATTCAGGCCCAGATGACGATTTCTAGATCATATTGATCGGCGGTTCAGATTGATCGGGATTTATCGCGAAATCGGGGTTTAGATTGCATTGTGTTCTTTGCATTGAAATCCCAATCGAAACTCGATAGAGGCCTCACAGGCACATCCATCTGAATGAGCAGTCCGGATCACAACGCGGTTAGCGAACAACGATCAAATCGCGAAATCATATATATCCCTTAATTTCCGGGGTTTTAGTTAATCGTGTTCGAGACTTCGTGAAACTCAGATTCGATTACTCCAGATGGAAAATCAGTAGATTGCATATCTCAAACTCTTTTAGCGGTTTAGCGATCAAATCGCGAAATCGCATCATCAGCGATTCCGGGTTTCGTTGTGGGGCCGGGCTTTATGTTGGTCGATCCACGAATCTTGATGGCTTATCCTCATAACCACACGCGGAATCAGCCGGTTTAATGGCCTTCGGGAAGTTTGAATGGAATCCAATGGTCACGGATCTCTGTCTTCCTTCTTCTTTAGCAAACTCTTCAACGTGGTTTCTTCAATCTTTGTTCCTCCCCGAGCTTTAAATTAGAATCCCCAGGTTTTATCCTTCATATACTGCCATATCCGTTGTTGCCATTAATGACAGCAACCATCAACGCGTATTCGTTGCTTGTTCGATATTTTCCTGATCTCCCCTTTGGCATTGATGGCAACGCAATCCACCCACTTGCATTCAGACTCAAATATCCTCTGCATTCGACCATTCAGACTCTCCTCTGCATTTGGCCCCTTTGGCATTGATGGCAACGCGCATTCAGACTCAACTTGCTCCTGCATTCTTCCATTCGGACTCTCCTCTGCATTCAGCCAATCAAGCTCGAATCTGTTACCAAAACATTTCGAACTCGACTCCTTTCTCCCCCTTTGACATCAATGCTCGAAGAAGAAACATTCTTTCCATGAACTTGTTCGCCGGAACCTTACTCCTGTCATCCTATGGCGTTTAGGAATCCACGGATATTCAATAAGCACTCCGACTGATGAACCTTTTAAACACACGAAATTATCACCCCAACTTCTGGTGAATATATCCAAAAGGAGTTGTTGTTGATGGTTTAGTAAAGATATCAACAATGCGATGAAGAAGGTATATGGTTAGGTTGAATAGCTTTCTGTTTTGTAACTTGTTCTCGAAAATGATGCCAGTTGGAACCTTTGAATACGGAATGAAGAACGATTCTTTGGAGACACTTATCGCCTTGGTGTTATCACAATGGTGGAATAGAATTCGATTGGCGGTTATCTTCAAATTTGTGAGAGTTTGTATCATCCATAAGATGCAGTATGCGTGGTAACATGACCGTATACGCCTCGTATTGGATAATGAAATAGATCCACCTTACTAAACTGCAACTAATGGAGTCACCCAAAAGGGTAACCCTCCTTTGGTGCTTTTCTCCTCATCAACCACGGTTGCCAGGGTGGCTATCTGAATAAGTAATTGAAACAAATTGATTTCCAGGGTACCACGGTCCATATGTCATTGTTCCCTACAGATATCTAAATATTCTCTTGGCTGACTACCAAATGACTTTGTTTGAGCCGGTGAAAATGGCCTACATTCCAGCGGCTTGCATTCTCATCGGAATCGGGATCTTGATTAATGCGGTACTTATATCATTGAACGATATGTCGGCACGATTAACATCCCGGTGGGAATCTCATCTTTAGTCGACATGCAATATGTCACCATAGGTGTGGTAATAGAGGAATATTCCATCCGAAATTTCTTCAATATTTCTTTCAAATATTTTTCTTGAAATAAAAATTCCTGCAGATCTTTGTTTTGTAACCCAAGAAAATATGGCGGTTCCCCTATCATGGAAATTTCAAATTATGTTTGCATAGAATTAGCAAACCACTTTGGACAGATGATTCATTAGGTACAACCAAAATAATATCCCATCTACAACCGAACAACTAGTAGTAAATGCGCGCCGGACTTAATGTAGCGGGATTCGCGACCGACTGTTCCTTTCTTGAATCCTTTGTCTTATAAAAATTTGTCAACTTTATATTACCAAGCTCGTGGTGCTTTTTTAGTCCATATAAGGCCTTCTTGAGTTTACAAACATAATTAGGATAATATGACAAAGAGAATCCTTCAGGTTTCCCCATATACACTTCTTCCTCCACCAAATCTCATTGAAATAGCCGGTAACATCCATCGATAAAATTTGAAGTTTTATAATGAGGAATAAACAAGAAACGATGGCCTCAATCTTGCCTCTTGGTGCAAAGTTTCATCAAAGTCAAGGCGCTGCTTGTGCATATCCCTTACAGACCAATCGGCTTTATTTCAAATAACTTGTCCTTTTCATTCATTTTATTCTTGAATACCCATTTGGAGCCTATGACATTCTTATTTTCGGGTCTAGGAACAAGCTCCCAAATTATTGTTCTTCTCAATCTGATCGACTCTTCATTCATTGCTCTATACCAGTCTTCTTCTTTCCTAACTTCCTCTCAAAGGTTATGGGTTCAATCATAGATAAAATGCAACCTTCAAGTTATTCGTATCATGTCAGTTCCTTCTAGTCGAACTCCTTCGTTATATCTCAATTATTTGGTTTCGGGATGATTCTTTCGATGATGATTGAAGGTTGCTTCTTCTGGTGACTTGTATGGTTGGAATGTTCACATCTTCATCTTATTCAACCTCTTCTCTTTCTGATCCTTGGACTGTTCATCTTCATCTTCAAACATCTTATTTCTTGATTCATCACTTTGCTTATATTTACGTGGGAATTTCTTCATCCAACTTTTACATCTACTCCCCAGTCAACTAGTTTATCACGATCTTTTAATTTGCTTAACGTATGCCCTTCTTGTTTGTAGCATATGTTAAGAAGATACCTTCATCATCTGTGTCATCATATTTGCCAATATTTTCATCATTGTTTTGATATAACATTTACTACCAAAAAAAACTTTGAAATGCTTGATTAAAGCAGGTCTTACAAAGTTCATAAAAGTGTATGTGCATTGTAGTGCAGAGATGAGCTTTGTTAAGAATATGAAACATTTGTATGAATTGCTTCCACCAAATATGTATGAGGTATGTTCTTTCATTCATCATTGATCTGCCATTTCTTTGCCACGGACCCTATTGCCTCAGCTCCATTTCTTGTGGAATGCTTTGGAATTAATGTACTCTCTTGCAGTCCATTTTGTCCGTCAGATCTCCGTCAGGCTGAACTCTCCTCCTCTATCAGGACTTACTTTGCATGCTCACTGTTTGATTCTCGGTCAAAGCCTTAAACACTTTAGATTTTTCAAATTTTATTTTCTTTCAAATGTTCACAGCTAGAAGTTAGTCTAAATTGTCATTAATAACCGATATAAAATAATTTTCTTTTCACGTACCTTCTTTCGCTTCGGTCCACATAGATCCATGTGTACTAGTGGAGGTTTTTGTTGAAGGAAGGTTTTGATTTGAGTTGAGTGTGAGTAAGATTTCCTATATGATAGGGCTTACAGATAGAGTCATAGGGCTTTGATATCTGAGAAGATCTTTTCTTGCCCATTGTTTTTTACGGAAGCTTGATTATGTGATCAAAATTTAGGTTACTTAAGTCTCTATGCACAACCAACTTCATCATGCTGCTTAAGTTGCATTCTTCTTGTTCTTCTTCTTTTAGGACATAGACATTGTTTTCATTCCTTATGCAGCACACCTTCAAACACACCTAAATCCATGATTTGATTTCACAGGTCTTTAGAGGTAAAAACAACTTCACATCCTCGGTCAAAAACTTGAATTACACTAAGTATATTATGTTTCAAATTCTCTACAATGACACATCTTGAGCTTTCCTTTTTCCGTTAATTCAAACTCACGATTCCTTTACCTTTCACGGTGCATCATTTCCAAAAGTTACATTTCGGTTGGTATCCTTAAGTTTGAAGCACTTTTGTCTCCAGGTCATATGTTTTAGAACATGCGATATACCGAGTTCCCTTTTATTTGGAACGTGGTAGCTAGTCATTGTGTCCTACTTTCTTCTTCCAGGACTTTGACGTTTCAGCGGTGGGATTCGATCACGGATTATATTTCTTTAAATGATGGTTAACGCCTTATGTCCATAATTATGACAGATATAGCATTCTGGTTCGTTGAATAAAAGTTCATAACGATTGTTATGCTGATAACGATTGTTGCGTTTCTCTTGTGTCCTTCTTCTAGTCATCACATGATTCATAATTGTGATTGTTTGTTGTTTAAATTTTGTCTCAATCCTCGTTGTGGTGAAATGGATTATTCATTGAGTATCTTGTTTTTTCATATCTAAATGCCAGGGCAGATTTATAGCTTTGTCAAAGTGGAAAGCGGAAAAAACAATAACCATAGAAGAGATTTTTGTACCTTGGAAAAATTTGTCTTCTTTAAGGAGGTCGATAAACTTTATGGTCTACAAAGTGTTGCAGGGACATGCTTTCATTCCATCTTGATGGTGATTTTCTTTCTTTGTCTCTTGAGTGGTATTGGTCATGATTTTGACAAACTTGATAGGTCTTTGTTATGGAATGATCGATGCGGTCACTTCTTCATATCAATCGACTTCGACTTTGAATTTCTTCTTTGATTTAGAATGGAGGTTAATTATTTTGATGCTTTTATACTTGGCCGATTTTGATGAAATCTGATCCGCTTTGAATTTCTCCATTCTTTTTGGTCTTTACTATTTGTTCTTCTAGAGCTTCACACCCGAGTTTATTCTCTAACAGTTGTTTTTTAAGTATGTCTTCTATCTTCTTTGCCTCATTCACCTTCAGTGACAGCATATTCGTAGGTTCTTTCTTGTCTTTTCAGTATTAGCAACGACGTTTTACGTTTTAGTCGAGTCTATCAATTTCTTCCGATGCACTGATCAATTCTCCTTCAAAATCAACCGGCTTCTTCATAGACATCATCCCTTTGCCGTTAACCTTCATTATCATGATCCTCTCGGCCATAAGTACAAAGTCATTTTGTGGCTTATTCATCCCGGATGAGTCGCCGGTGTCTTAGGAATTGTCATTATTATTTTTAACTTGACACTTCTTCTTATCATATTTCTTGTAGTTGAACTTCTTTTCATCATCAAAGTTACGAGCCTTTTACATTAGGGACACTTAGATGCAAAATGACCTATCTTCCCATGATTCTAAAAACATTTGAAGGAAACTGCCTTGAGTTTCTGAACCTTTCTTTAATCTTCTCACAAATTTTAACTCAATATCATCTAAATTAAGATCGGCATTATTATGCTGCTTTCAAGGCTTCTCTAGTCTTGGATTTATCTTTGTTTTATCCTCATTTCATATGCACGATTAGAGTTCCAAGAGAAGTTGATCAATAGACAAAGTTTAAAGATCATTTAATTCTTCTATTAGAGAGACTTTTTTGGATTAAATTTATCAGGTAGAGACAAATGGTCTGAATTAAGAGTGAGTCATCAACAGTTTCACCTAGACCCTTCATGGCATTTAGTTCTTCAACTCTTAAAAAAAAAATACTTGCTAATTGTTTCCTCTTCATTCATCTTGAGTTGTTCAAAATTTCAATACGTATGTTTGAAGTTTGGCACCTTTACTCTCATTTCCTTCATAGCTGTTAATAAGTTTATCCACATTTCTTTAGCGGTATTAAGGTGCATCACCTTTACAAGCTTCGGCTTCAACGAGTCCATTCAAGATAGCATTCATCCCTTTAGCGTTAAAATTAAGCTCTAACTTATCATCCTTGTTGGCTAGCTGCTTGAGCTTTGTATATCGATCTACTACATCCCAAACGCCTTCGGCGCAGGCCATTAAATATGTTCTCGATTACGTTCAGGCGAAATTTGTTTCCATCAAGCGAGGGGCTTAGAGGTGAAGTCCCTTCATGACTTGTCATTTTAAGCTTACAGATATACCTTAAAAAAAAAGGAACACGATCACGATACCAATTTATTTGGAAATACGAACAAGCTGAGGGGGTGAATGAGTTGTTTATAGCTTAAACAATTTTGTACCTTCTTAACAATTATTACGGAACATTCATGTGTCAACCAATCATATAGCATATGGACACTAAAAGTAAAAACCATCAGTCACACATAAGATACACAAGAGCTTGATTTTCACGAGGAAACCATAAAGGGAAAAGCCTCTTCTTCTTGATAGGTCTTTTTACGTTAACGTACATCATTTACAATTGAGCACCAACTCAATGTGATTGCTACCTCTGTTTTACCACAAGGTCCTGACTTGTTTGAGAGCACCAAATTTCTAGTTTCTCTAGCACCCACTGAAGGAAGCACCAACTCCACGAGTATTCCAACATAGCTGGATGTAAGCGCCTTCACGAAAGTTCCGGCCACCAAGCTGGGCACCAACTCCATACCGCGAAACCAACACGCGCCTTGAGAACACACATTCTCCTAGCGCACCTGGTTTCTGCAGGCATAGCGGATGGGCTAACTTCACGTGTTCAAAGCACCCACTTGAACCGAGGATAACTTGATCCTCGAGCACCTCCCAGCCATAAATGTAAATAATGAATACGGACAACTTATCGTTATAAATCGCTTCTTACGTTCTTCTTTATGCGATTACGTAATTATTCTCTTCCTTCACAAGTATGCTTCTGCATCACATTCTTTTGCCATTCTGTTCTTCTCCTCTCTCTGTTTGTCATTAAATTTCATGCACAACATCTTCTCCTTTCTCCTTTCCTACTATTTCATTCTTTTCCATTGAGCGGCCAATTCGGTCTACTTCATTTTCTTTTATACCCCATTCCTTAACGGTTCCACTTCCCCCTTTCAATAGGAAATCCGAGGACATCTGTCTTGGCAAAACGCTAACCTATTCGTCATCATGAGTCTATTTCACTTAGCGGTTTTATAAGCTGAAGCGTTTAAACTTTGAAGGAAGAACAACAACCCTCGATCAATGCTTGATCCGGTGGTTGAATCCCATGGTTACTCTCGCCAGCGATTTTGGCACTTTCTATGACATAATGTTTTATGTCCATGGGGTAGCGATTTCCCGATTAGCGATGTGCTTTAGCCCTCCTGGCTGAGCCCTTTTCCATGTGACCGTTACCCGTGGCTGTCACCATACCTTTCGTCGGGGTTTAGGGGTTTCGCACTTCCTTATGTAGAGAGTTTCTCACCTCTCCAATACCCAATTACCGATGCGCCCCTTTCCACTGTAGCATGTAATACTTTCGCACGTATAAGCCCCTTGGTCCCCATATGACCGTCAACATGACCTCGGTCAAACCTCTCGCCGGGGTTCCGGCGTTTTCGATATCTTTATGCACATGCCTCGGGATTTTCGATCCGTTTCCGATAATGATCAGCAGTCCGGATCCTCATTCTTAATCCAGCGAATTTTGTGATTACACATCACCGTCGCATATTGCGATTTCGGGGTTTTTGTTGCGGTGTGTTCTTGACATATCAAAGTCCGGTTGCGTTACTCTGCTGACGTCACACTTGGTTTGGCACGTGTTAGATCTGCCACGTGTCCTTTCTGATTCATGAATTGTATGTGCACGAGTGTTTAGTCTGCATTTTGTCATTATCGGTTGTGCCCGCGTGTCCCTAGGCGGCGTGGGCTGTTGTCATGGATGCTCGGCGGTCTAGATCATGTTGATCGGCGGTTGGTCCCGGTCGGGATTTAAGCATAGCAATCGGGGTTTTCGTTGCATTGTGTTCTTTGCATTGTAAATCCCGATCCAGAAACTCCGATGGGGCCTCGTACCCGCGGCGATCCCATCTGAATGAATGGTCGAGGATCCACCAGCGATTTAATGCATTTTAGCGATCAAATCAGCGAAATGCATATGCTCGCGATTTCGGGAGTTTCGTTGTCATTGTTCACAATAATCGTGAAACTCCGATTCGATTCTCCGATGAAAATCCAGCGGATCCATATCTCAAAGCTTGCTTTTAGCGGTTTGCGCGATCGTCAGCGAAATGCATATCCGTTGATTTCGGGGTTTTCGTTGTCGGTGAACTTTGCATATTGAAATCCAGATCCGAGATCTCGTTAAACTGTCTCCCTCGCCAACCGCGAATCGGCGGTTGTCGACCTTTCGGGAAATTTGGATGGGATATCTCCCTCACAACTGCTGCAGATCTGACGGTTGTCGGCCTTTCGGGAAATTTGGATGGGATCCAACGGTCACTGGATCTCTGTCTTCCTTCTTCTTTGTAAACTCTTGCTGTGCGCGTTTTCTTCAATGCTGTTCCTCCTGATCTTTTACGTCCGAATCCCCAAGGAGTTTTATCCTTCTTATCCCGCCATCTCCACGGTTTCCATTAATGACAACAACCATCAACACGTATTCGTTGCTTGTTCAATATTTTCCAACACATAGATCACCATTGATATTTTAATTGATCAATGATGGATCTCCTTGCCATGTTTCCTCTCAGGAGTGCGCTCTGACGTCAGCCTAATGTATCTCATTGTCAAAATGTTGGAACTTATTACAACCTCCAACACAAAACTCAATGATGATCGTGGTCTGCTATAATGAGAACTATCGATCTGATGGTCTAATCTCCACCATCCAACTATTACAAAGGCTTCCGCAGGAACCACACGCAAAACCATAAGTCAAAACCTTAATACTATGTATGTGGAACTTCACAATGGGACCACCGCACATCATTTGTTGACATATGTCGGACACCTAGACGTCGGGGTCTCGGACCTTAAGGAAGGTCCAAAAAAACAAGAAAATAGAAAACACCGATATGACGATGGACGAGATGATGAGCGTCCTTGATATCGATCCAATGAATGATTGTGATCTCCCCTTTACATGATATTGTTGAATGATAGATCGTCGTCGATCCTTTCAGTGATCGATGATTGATGTATTCCCTCGCTGCGTCTACGTTCCCGCTACACCATTCTAACCTGTAACACACATTCAGAACTCCTTCTCACACATATTCATCTATTAACTCACGGTTTCAACATAGGGTTACATACACATGGAAAAAAAATTCAAGAATACAAAAAAACCACACTTTCATTAATAGATCGACCTTTATTACACTATGGGATCTTCTTAGACCCTGGTCGCTCCTCGGCTTGATCTACATTTTGTCAATCCCTATTTTAGAATGCCCGCATGCTTACATTTAAACAAGAAAATACAATATTGTGGATCATCTCAGATCTACGATTCCCTCCTAGAATCATTAACTAGATTCTCAAAAGAGCAAATTACATAACAATCACAACAAACTCAATCAAATGCGAGGAAATATCGTCCTCTCAACCACACTGCACTTTCTCGAAGCTTCACGAAATTTCAACTTTGACTTGGGGTGGTTTTTCTCCTACATCGATTCTCCTTAACATGAGTTATGATTTACAAATGAGGAAACCCTCAAGTATATATTGTGACAAGCCTAGCACCTCGTCTCTCAAAAATCCCCTAAAATGACATTAATCCATGATACAAAGTGGATAGGTCTCAAGATGGCCGTTACATAGTCTCCAATGTAAAAATATAATTCTAATACATCAAAACATCCTCTAAAAGTGATACACATGTCAGTGTAGGATGCCAAAAGAAGGTGATATCCTCCTCCAAGGGGTACAAGGGCCTCCAAAGGCCACATCTCTCCTCAAGAGGTGAAAAGCATCATAAAAGGGTAACACCTCCTCATTAATAGTGTCATGTATCATCATCAAACAAGTGACAACTCATCATCCTCATGCTAGGTCAGCTCAATGAAAGGTGATACCACTCCAAGCATGATGTCATCCTCTAGGTGCAAAATGCCCTAATTGAAAATACCAATGACTTGAGGGAAAAAATCTCCATCATCCCTCCCAAGAGGTGTACCATCCTCAAAAAGTGTAAGGGCATCCATTAAAACCCTAACATCCTTAATGGGTGAAACATCCAAGCTATGGGCCTTCCTGCGCTTTGGATGGAACAACTAGCTATATCTGCAATGCCTAAGATCATCAATCCAATGTCCAAGGTCTAGGAGGTGTGGGAAGGTGTCCCAAGGTGGGCCAAATCATCAAATAACCCACACTCAACATCAAGGGCCCAACTTCCTCTGTATAGTGCACAACATCTTGGTTAAAAGAATGAAAATGTCCTCCAAAGGATGTAATGATCCAAATGCTTAAGATATCATAAAAAAATAGAAGTACACACCATGTACACAATGTGAGCGTGGATCACAACTCCAATATAGATAAGTTATACAATAACTCCTTAAAGAATAGGAGAATCTCCTCCAAATAAACATTTACATTCATACATCCCAATTCACATTTGACGATTTTTCTTCATTCTGCACACCCATTTCATCTTCTTATTTTCATAGATAATGGAATCCTCTATCCTCTTTGCCTAGCATTTGATTACTATAGCCTTGGAGAGAATACCATCATATTTGGCATGCACATCCTCTAGATGAATTTCAACTTCTTCAAGTATATTCTAGTGACCTTCTTGAATCTTCTCGTCTTTCTCCTTTTGGAGCTGCAATGTAACCCCATTTATCATATTTTGATGTCCTTCTTCAATTCTGGATATCATTTCTCAATTTACCTCATCAACATTTAGGGATTCCTCAAGCTTCTTGAAAATTTCCTCTTCAAATATTTTGGTAGATTCTCCATCCAATATCCTTGTTTCTTCTTGATTTTGATAATTCTTATTTTCTTCTTTCAATCTCTTAACCTCATCCAATAGTTTTTTATTATGGTTTCGTAATCTACATATCTCTTCATATATCTTTTTCAATTATTCTCTTGAACCATCCTTTTCCCACTTTGATTTTATACTCTTTTTTTGCTTTAGGATCTTAACATCCTTAATGAGTGATTCATTAAGGGATTGCATGTTGACAAACTCATTGTTTTTCTTTGTAATATATTTTCTTAGCTCCTCATTATCCTTTTTCAATTTGGAGACATTTTCTTTTGATTCCTTTAACTCCTCTTGAATTTTATACATCTCCTCCCTTTTTGTATCCCTAATCCATTTATTTGAGAAGATCTCTTCAATTGTTTCCCATGTGATGTTCAGTCTAGTATCATGATCAATTCTCATCCACCATTTAGAGGCTTCACCAAACAAATAAATTTTTTCCATTAAATCATTTATGCCATATTTCTTTACTATCCTCAACCACTCCATAGGATTGATTTCATCTTCATCTTCATCTTCATTTCCACTAAAGTAAGGTATTTCCATTGATTCTTAATTGATGTCTAACCCAAAACTCAACTTACAACCTTGATATATTAGGAATAATGATCCAAAATAGTCATAATCCTTGTTCTAACATAATCTTCTATGTTTTCCCTTTCGAATGGATTTTGAATCAGCTCAATCAGACATCCCAATCAAAAGTTATGATAGTTTGTTGGCACAGGGGAAGACACATGGTTCAATGGTTAAAAATGTACCAACAAAACCTCGACTACCAGCCCTTTCGGCAACACCTGCGAAGTAGGCAAAGTCTCACCTGAGGTAGAAGCAGGAGGGTTACAGGACGCAGGTGTCTGTAACCAGGTTGGGACACAAATCTGTGATGAAATAACTTCGCAGAATATTTTGTTAACACTTAGGAAGTGACATACATTAGTTTATTATCCTTATTAAGATCATAGAGCATAATCAAAGACATATCAACACAGTAATAACAAATAATTATATATCCTGAGCGCTTAGCACTTGGCACTTAGCATCACAAGTTAGATATAGCATTAATTTATCCTTTAACATAAGAAAAGTATTTAAGAAACAACATAAATACTCATTACACATCATAATCTAAGCACTAAGCAAAACATAACATAGATAACACTGCACAAAGAAAACCATGAGACACCAGATATACGTGGTTCACCCCGGGGTGGGGCTATGTCTACAAACTACTTCGCCTCTTTATTATTCGCCAAGATGTTACATTCAGTCTCTTCTGTGCACTAAGACACATAGTCGAGCTCCGCACCTGACATGAGATCTACGCACTAAGCACTAGATCCTTCTTCCAAAACTAGATCAAATGCACAGAGCCACAGTCTTTCATTAATGGATCGAGCTTTATTACACTATGGGCTCTTCTTAGACCCCGATCTCTCCTCGGCTTGATCTACATTTTTTCAGTCCCTATTTTACAATGCTCGCATGTGTACATTTAAACAAGAAAATACAATATTGTGGATCATCTCATATCCACGATTCCCTCCTAGAATCATTAACTAGATTCTCAAAAGAGAAAATTACATAACAATCACAACAAACTCAATCAAATGTGAGGAAATATCGTCCTCTCAACCACACTGCACTTTCTCAAAGCTTCACGAAACTTCAACTTTGACTTAGGGTGGTTTTTCTCCTGCATTGATTCTCCTTAACATGAGTTATGATTTACAA
>SNQJ01S0011318.1:32127-51775 GCA_010110895.2 Picea sitchensis | reverse complement strand
TCTATCTTGAGTTTCTTGGCACTTCATCATTAGAATATTGATGTTGTCATTGTTGGTCATTGCATTGGTTCTTTATTATAGAAAGTGTCTTCTCCTTTCACCTTATTGAGGATCTGGTTGCAACTTATGGATGGTTGTCTACATTGTTCCACTTAGTAGCTTATCTCTGATAGCAACAAAGTTTGAAACTGTTGTTGCCACTTATCTAGGATGTTTGAAGTTGTCATTAAGGGGGAATGTAATGTAATGTCATCTTCATCTTTAGATTGCATCCATCATGTAATGTTTGTCTAGTGACCACATTTACCATTGTATAGCCTATCATCATGAGGGATTTGTACACACAATGTGGCAACAATGAATTTTTTTCAAATGTGAATTGGGATGTATGAAGGTAATTGGATATTTGGAGGAGGTTATCATATTCTTTAAGGAGATATTGTATAACTTATCTATCTTGGAGTTGTGCTCCATGCTCACATTCTATACAAGGTGTGTACTTATGTTCTGTTATGATATATTAATCATTTGGATCATTACATTTGGTATCAGAGCATTGATACTAAGGTTTTTCTTCTTCGAGAAATTCATCTAGGAATTTTAGATATAATTTTTTTTCTGGACCACTTCAGACAGAAAAACTTGGAGTTTATTTATAATACATATCAAGGTACTTGTGGTACAAATTTCAGCTTCTAGTTCATTACAATTTCGAAGATACAACCTATGGATGATAGGGATTTTTATCCCTCGAGATGTTCCACATTGTAAATGGAACTATGTCGAGGCATCCCAGGGGCTACGACCTAGGATAGATCTTAAAGCCATGTTGATTCACAATAGGATTTATGTAAAATTTTGGGTAAACTTATCTCTCTTTTATAGAACTCTCGGCCCTCAAACAATATCAGAACCAATATCAAGGCATTCAACACAAAAAGGCATATGCCCACAAGTGCTTCAGACAATTTGATTTAAGTTTGAGAAGGGGAGGATTGGAAGAAATATGAGATAGACATGTGAGGCAGCTCTATGGTGAATCTCACGTCCTATGGACAAAATGATGTGCTGAGCAATTAAGAATTCAACAGTCTTGACAAACATATCAGATAATTAAAATATGCATCAAACAGTAAAACATTTTCATATACTTAAATCCATGGAGGTACCCTCTGCACATCATTAAACACATGAAAAAATGACATGAAGTGGTCAGACATTCAGAGGAAATCACTTCAACATCATAAGTTAAATAACACGCAGTCACATTGTACATGTCATAAAACTTGTTGCTCAAGATTTTATTAATGGGGATTTTATACAAAAAGCCATGGAATGAGAGGGGTGGATTTTTACAAGAACACATGCACAAAAAGAAGCACAGACTGAAGCATAATGAAGGGGATGAATCCCTTGTAGCTTGTAGTGTTGAAAAAGATTTTTGTTTGAAGGGATCTTTGATCAAACAACTCGAGTATAAGATACTCTTAAATTCCCAAAAGTTCTGACCCTAGAAATGAGTTATGCTTGTTGATTTATAACCACCTTTGCTTGAGAAGAAACCACTTGCTCGAACCAACACTTCTTGAAATTTTGATTCCGCTTGTCAGAATCTTGAAACCATGCCTGATTTTGCAACTACTCCTAGCTTTCCAACTGATTTTACCAGAATTAACTAGGAAGAAATTGACTTCCACTGCCAGACGAGCCTTGTTGAGTGTGTTCTCCTCATCCAATTGAGCCTTCGTTCAAGTCCCTCTAAGTGGATCAATTGATTCCCACCATTGTGTCATGAGCCCTTTACCTTGGCTATTAGGATGATGCACTAAACGTTTCCTTCTAGTTGACAGGGCTCAATAATATCAGATACAATGGGCCAACTCATTGTACCCTTTGCTTCAAGCTTCTCTAGTGCACTAACAAGATTGGCCAATATGCTTTAGGGTGGACTCTTGAATGACCCTTCGACTTTAAGATTGTGTTAATGATACCAGAGAAGGATGTCCTCGATAGGTTGCAATAAAGAAAACACTCTCCAAACATTTGTATCCAGGATGGTTCACAACCCACTCTTGGGAAGAGGGTTAATATAGGTGGATCATCATCAAAAACACCTGTCATCCAAGTAAATCCTCTTTAGGACTCAGGCTATTCATGGATTGGTGGATTGTTATTCCTATGATTTTCTTCTTATAAAATATTGACACGTGTTTACTTAAAAATCTAATGAGGAGTAGTGATTTTTTATGCTTGGTATGATTCATAAAGATCCCAGACACGCACAAACGTACATGTCAAGGTGATGATTTCTTATTCCTAACAAATGCAAGCATCGGGATAATAATGAGTGAAAATATGTAGACGTAAGCTAGATGTCTTGTTATGAGTCCTGTCTTTCCTAACTGATTTGGCAGGTTGTTAGAGCATCCTCCCACTCACTTGAATCATTCTCCCTCGTGCCTTTTTTTCCACATGTGCATCTTTTTCCCATTGCTTGAACCCTTCGAAAACTGGAAAAACGTGTGAAACTCGAATGATGTCATGCTAACATCAGCATGAATACGTGGACATGTGGTGGCTTGACATTGATACACGTAGGTGTTGATGTGTCCCTCAAGTTAAAATCATATAAGTACCCTGGGTTGCTATCACAACTTGAGTGTTATCGGGTCCTTACCTTACAGGTGGGGACTTCTGACAGGTTCGAGAGGGTGAGTCATTGTCTTGCCAGGTCTTCATTACTTCTCTTTATGTCCCAATGGATTTCTCTACTAACTCCAAGTGGCATTATGTGGTTGGTCAAGTTGACGATGATTTGGATAATGTGAAATCCAGACAAGATCGAAATATGATTTTTGTGACCCCAAGGGAGTGGTTTCCTTTACCGTGCTTTACCATGCGATTTTTTTTTATCTTTGACATGTAGAAAACTAAAACCATTATCGCACCTCGATGCCCCGTTAACCTCTCAGATGCCTTTCTGATGTGACATGCATCATCCACCGTTGATCAGGCTCGCTTGCAGCCGTTGAATGGTCAGTCCCGCATCTTGGCCCACACTTGCTCATTAACCTTAGTTACATGGTAAAGTTCCATATGGGAAAGCGTTTGAACTTGATCTAGATGATCTTAGCACCTTTTATGCTCTCAATAAGCACCCGAGTCTGGGAATGGGTATCAGACCCTTAGGGCTTGGTTTTTTCGATGTGATTCTCTTGGCGCCTGATTAAAATCTTCGCCTCCTTGATGTGGGATCTCTGCAGGATTATTTCTCTTGAATTCTCCCCCCCTAATCTTGATCATGATGCATGTTGTTGGGTGGAACAAAACCAGTGATAATAGGGTTTTTTAATCATCCTGAATTCAGCTTTAAACGAGTCATATTGGGAGTTTTGATATAACATTTTTTTCTAGTATACACTGTGCGGAATATAGGGTTTTTTACTAGTCCTATTACTATTGTCAAACAATTGTTTCGTGTAAAAATGACATATCTTCTTCAACAAGGATCCAAATTCAGTGAGACCAATTTCATTTGAAATAGGACACTCCTTAGTATTTTGGGAACAATTTTCAAAATCAGGCATCAAATATTGGACATGTGGCATTCTGTACAAGTTCATTCTCCAGAACATATCTAATATCAACAAGGTTTCAGAAAGTTATGGAACATCAAATTTTCATCAATCCTGTGGCATTGTAGAGAAGACATATCAGAGTACTACAAGATGAAATGTCAGACTTAGAAGGGTCAAAATTTCATAAATACATCAGAAGAACGGTCAATCAGAAGGAAACACTCCAAATCAAGGTTTCAAAGGTATGTTTACTTAAAACTATGTTGGCCCTCAACCAATTTTTGGGGAAACTTTGGTCAGTTTTGGCCCACTTTTGGACTTCAACACGTTGGTCGAAGAAGGAGCGCCCAGGCGAAGTTGAGATTGCAGATCTCACCTATTTTTGCAGGCTATGTAGACACAGTAAGGGGTCCTCTAGGGTTTTGTAATGGGTTTTTGGGGTTGTCGGCCCATGGGTTCTCCCCATGTTTAGGCCTTATTGTAAGGGTTTATAAAGTATAAATAAAGGGAAATGTATTGTAGAAATGGGGAAAGTAAATGTAGTTATGTGTGGAACAGTAGCTCTGTGCGCAGATTGTATATGGTCGAGGCTTTGTGCTCGACTGTGATTTTGTAAAAGGTGCTAAGTGTTGTGATAAATATTGTGGCTCTGTGCATTTGATCAAGTTTTGGAAGGAGGATCTAGTGCTTAGTGCGCATATCTCCTATCTGGTGTGAAGCTCGACCCTGTGGCTTAGTGCACAGAAGAGATTGAATGTAATATATTGGAGAATAATAAAGAGGTGAAGCAGTTTATGGACGTAACTCCACCCCAAGGTGAACCATGTATATCTGGTGTCTCATGGTTTGCTTTGTGCAGTGTTATCTATGTTATGTTTTTCTTAGTGCTTAGATTATGATGTGTAATGAATATTTATGTTGTTGCTTAAATACTTTGCTTGTGTTAAAGGATAAATGAATGCTAGATCTAACTTGTGATGCTAAGTGCTAAGTGCTCAGGATATACAATTATTAGTTATTATTGCATTGATATGCCTTTGATTATGCTCTGTGATGTTAATAGGGTTAATAAACTAATGTATGTCACTTCCTAAGTGTTAACATAATATTCTGTGAAGTGATTTTATCACAGGTCCGTGTCCCAGCTTGGTTACAGACACCTGCATCCTATAACCCCCCTGCTTCTACCTCAGGTTAGACTTCGCCTGCTTCACAGGTGTTGCTGAAAGGGCCGGTAGTCAGGGTTTTGTTGGTGTGTTGTTAAGCGTTGAACCCTGGGTCTACCCATGTGCCAATAAATGGTTCCATTGATGGGACCTGAAACTATGATTGTTGGGAACTGAAGTAAAGAAAAAGAGAAGCTATGTGCATAGATATATTGCTGAAGTGTGTCGTACTCTACTTGACTTTTGAAGCTTTGTGCCAAGAAAGTAAGTTTTTCAGAAGAAAAGAGGTAATATCCTAAAATAGGTAAGCTTTTTGCTTTGGTAAGAGAAAGATAAGTGAAAAATTTTGTTTCAAAAGCATGAATTTAAGTACGTTTAATAGATTATGTCCTAGTCTGAAGGTTAGGGTGCAGTTGAAAGAAAGAGTTGATTTGAGTAAATTTAATGGAAATGAAGAAAGATATGTTATTCCTATGCATAGAAAGAATTTTTGGACTAACAAGTTGGATGCAAGAACCTAGAAATAATTTTTGCAGATTGCAGGTCCAACACTATGATCCTAGGGGAAGTGTGCAGTACAGAAAAGATTGGGGAACATTTAAGAGAAAAAGAGGATTGACTTTGTGTTATAATTGCATAAATTCGGGACACCTTGCTAAGGAATGTCCTGGGGTAGGCCCTATTTGTCTTTGTTGTAAAATTGTTGGTCATGAGGTTGAGGATTGTTCAAGGATTATTGCTAAAGTTGAAGTGATGAACATAAGACAAGAAAATTATGAAAAGAGTCAAGAGACTAAGGGTATGTTAGAAAGTCATAAAGAGAAAATATCAGAGGAAGTTCATACTATGTTATTACAGTTGAAAGAAACGATGGATGTTCATAAAGATGTCAGTTTACTAGAAATCCTGAAAGCAAAACAGTGCATAAGTGCAAGAATAGAAGACTTAGACATGGAATGTGTCTTGGATGAAGAAACTCAAGTGAATATTATGACAGAAGAAACTTGGGAAGTTTTGAGAAATCCTACTGTGGTACCTTCTTTAGGAAGGATAGGATTATTTAAGGGCAAGATGATAACTTTATGTGGAAGAGTAACTATTGTACCTATTATTGTTCATGGAACATCGACTGAAGAAGAATTTGAAGTAATTAGGTTTGTTGAGGACAACACCCCTTTCCCACTTTTGTTAGGTAAGACTTAGATTGAGAAGGATCAGATGAGAAGGAAAGCCAAGGAAGAAGCTACAGAAAAGAAAAGCAAGAATTAAGGGATTTTATAGCTAGGAAAATAGACCGACTAATAGAAGAACGAGAGGATAAGTCGAAGCAACAGAGCAACATAACAACATAGGAGGGACAAAAAGAAAAAGAATTACCTATCAAAGTTGAAAGAATGCAAGAAGGATTGAAGGACCTATCTATCCAAGAGAGAAGTGTGTCCATGTAGGAAGTGTTAAGAAAAATGATATTAACTTCAGAACCTTTGAGGGTACCTCAACGGTATGAAGCCACTACGCTAGGGGAAGATAAGAATAAAAATGGAAAGAGGATCCTAGAAATAGTTAAAGAGACTCGGATAACAGGAAAGAAGGAAAGGAAGCTCAATAAAAATAGGGCTAAGTTGGAAAAGCTACAAGAGGTTAAGGAAACCGAATGGAAGACTTCGTAGACTGGAACCTCGCAGGAGGCAGGTTCACAGAATTTGAACCTCGCTGGAACAACAGGTCCACAAAGATTTGGAATTTTCCCTGGAGAATTTATATGACCATTGGAGGCACCTCGACCGTTAGAGTGACACTCCAGAACAGTTATAAAATGCATTTATGGGCTTATGGACTACTTCTGGACGTTGAGACCGTGTCATAACGGATAGATTTACATTGATGGAAGCATTTTCCTGCCCGTTGGAAGATCTGTCATCACTGCCCTGCTTACTTAACTCATCAATGGTAGCGCTGGGACCACTTTTTACTACCCCTTATTGACTAAGCTAAGATGAGAATTGTCCAAGTATTGAGTCGTGTTGCCTGTCGTTATCTGAAACTATACCCCGCATGCTCGTTTGTCTACCCCGCCTATCTGTTTGTCTACCCCACCTGTCTATTAAAATATAGAATGTCGGGCTAACACAGTGAATTGGAGAAGTCTGTCAAAGAATTTCTTAGGAAGCTCATGGCTGATAGACCAATATCTGAAGGTATTCAGGCATCGTCGACTAGGGGACTGCAGGCTTCCCCTTTGATCGGACGTTGTTCCACCCATATCAACCCCGTAACTAAGCAAAGAATTAAGCATCGCAGCGGTCCGGCTAAACGTGAAGCAGATCCTGTCAATTTTACTTGAATATATTCTTCCTCTAGCCATCGATGTTAATTACGATAGTATCCCTTGAGATTTCGAGTATTTTGTATTCACTGCATACATTCCGAAAGGAATTCGGATAGTCGGGAGTCAGTTAGGACAGATCCCGTTGTTGAAGAACAATGACTTCAACTTAGGAGACCAGAAGAAGTACAACATGTTAGCTCCTCACAACTATTTAATGAAGACAACCGGAAATAAACCTCACCTCGTCTCATAGCCAAGGATTAAAGAGCTGGCGCAGTCAACTGTGTTGAATGTAATGAAGATTCCCCATTTTGGCCGCCACCATGAGGTCAACGCTTGCGTTAAAATCCTTTTGTCATGCTATCATGGCGGATACATATGGATCGACATAGGAATCATTGTGGATCTGGTGTTGATCCACCGGATCACAATTTTAAGTTTGAAGGGTCCTGACCCACAACAGTTCTATCCAGGGAAGACCTCAGACCATTCGTTAGCACAGCGCATCAAAGAAGCCTATGGAGAAGTAGAAAATGGGTAGTGAGGTTACAAGGTAGCCTCTATACAGGATGGCATAGTGCACCTTTCTTGTCAACTCTTAACTGGAAATATAGTGAGCAAGAAATGCCCCACATAGGTCACCGGATTCGTGGTGGACCTTGCAGGAAAGTGTGTGGAGGGCATGCAGATGAACTAGGCGAACTACCTTGTCAACGAGCTAGAAAAGGATTGTCGCGAAGCCCAGGACTTGGGATATGAGTTTCATTACAATTGGTTGATCATATTGATCACATTTGTTGCTTGGAAGATGCCTGAAGGATACACCTTCCCAGAGATAGAACCTACGGAGCCCTTGGCCACTCAGTTTTCCAACCTATGGTATACCAACAACATGACGAAGCAGTGGCAGTCTAATGTCGTATTTCACAGAAACTATCAGCAATTAAAGGTCGCCATTGAATCATTCCCACGTATGACACCACATACTCTACATCAGTATTGGCCCATAGCGAAGTTCTGCATTGATCCCCACTTTATTTACATCATCGCGCAAAGATATAAGAACTAGGAAGAATTGCATTCATACTACAAGCTGGCGGATGAAGATATGGAGCAGATTACAAAGAAATGGCCAAAATAATTTCTTGTACCTGCCACCAATGTAGAGTTATATGACACTGACACTATAGGAATCTTGATAGTTACATGAGTTGAACATGTTGGACAGTCCAGTGGGATGAATTCTAGGACATAGAGAGTGACGAAGAGAAAAATTCTGAAGATAACGGGTCTGGCTCGCCAGGAGGAGGAGAAGACGAAGAAAACAGACAGGGGGGAGGAGATGGAGGAGAAGAAGAGAAAGGAGGAGGCAGAGATACACCACCTGAAGAACCCCCTATTGGGACAGTGACACCACATAAGAGGAAGGTTTCTCTGAAGAAACCCTCAGCAAGGAAGAAAACGCGCGCCAATAAGCCAAAGTTGGAAGCCACTCTCACTAATAACGACATCAGTCTGGTCCACAGAGCTATGGAGGATGCCTCTGAAGACATGTTGTAGAGAAACGAAGAGAAGCAGGTGGATTTATATGGAAGGATTGAAAGGGAGTTGAAGGAAGTGCAACAGGTTGTTCACTTGGTCCACGCAGTGCCTACTATGCCGTCTGCACCTTCCTCATCACAGACTGCAGAATTGGGGGACAAACTAGCCCAGTTAAGAAGGCGTGTTGATGAAAAAAAATCCTGGTTCCACAAAGCTTAGGAAGAGAAGGAGAAGGCTATATAAGCCTTGCAAAAGGAGAAATACAAAGCCCTAGTACAATTACGAGCAGCGCAGGACAGTGTAGTTTCCAATGAAAGTGAGAAAGTAGAGCTTCAAGTGAAGGTTTAGAAGGAAAAAGCCCAGCTACAGAGGGAAAAAGAGCAGTTGCTCGCACAGGAGGCCGTGATCAAAGAAGTGGTAAGTAAATCATGTCACTCTGTGCCAGGCTTGGCACAGGAGGAGCAAGAGTCGGTCAAAGCTCAAGTAGTGAAGCTCACAGAGACCCTCCAACAGCTTCAGACTAGGATAACTGAACTGGAGGCCCAGACTATACCGAGCACCTCGTAGGAGCTGCGTGACCAGAGGGAGGAGTCCACAAAAAATACAGTAGCAAGTATAAGATCCCTCGCCTTAGCATGTAAACAATTGAGTGACAGAAGCGCCCAGACATATGAATGCCTCGTTGAGGATCCAGAGCTAAAGAATCAAGAATCACAGTTATAGAAGGCACAACAACAAGCATTTTCATTACATGGGTAGATGAAGCTGCTCACAGCAGTGGAAAGGATGAAGAGATCCCAGGAGCAGTGCACAGTACAACAACAGATCACTAACCTTCAGAGTAAGGTGATGGAAGTAACACAGAAGCTACAACCTGTGCAGGACGAATATTGCAAGGTGTTCAAGGAGATAGATAGCTAGGGTTCATAGCTGGATCAAGTAGTTGCAGCAGTAGAACAATGCCTAGAAGGGTTTGTTACAGAGCAGACAGTCTAGGAGGCTCAGGCGAGGCAGCAAGTCAAGGGAGATCAATTCAAGCTCGAGGATTTTGAAGCATCATTGTCCAGACCTGAGTGACTCGAAACAAGTCACAGGTGAGTGTTGGGGGGTTGTTGGCCCTCGACCAAGTTTTGGGGAAACTTTGGTCAGTTTTGGCCCACTTTTGGACTTCAAGACGTTGGTCGAAGAAGGAGCACCCAGGCAGAGCTAAGATCACAGATCTCACCTATTTTTGCGAGCTATGTGGACCCAGTAAGGGGTCCTCTAGGGTTTTGTAACAGGCTTTTGGGGCTGTTGACCAATGGGTTCTTCCCATATTTAGGCCTTATTGTAAGGCTTTGTAAAGTATAAATAAATGGAAATGTATTGTATAAAGGGGGAAAGTAAATGTAGTTTTGTGTGGCACAATAGCTCTATGCGTATATTGTATATGGTCGAGGCTTTGTGCTCGATTGTGATTTTGTAGAAGGTGCTAAGTGTTGTGATAAAGATTATGGCTTTGTGCATTTGATCTAGTTTTGGAAGGATGATCTAGTGCTTAGTGCATAGATCTCATGTCTGGTGCAGAGCTCAACTCTGTGGCTTAGTGCACAGAAGAGACTGAATGTAAGATCTTGGAAAATAATAAAGAGGCGAAGCAGTTTGTAGATGTAGCCCCACCCCAGGGTGAACCATGTATATCTGGTGTCTCATGGTTTGCTTTGTGCAGTGTTATCTCTGTTATGTTTTGCTTAGTGCTTAAATTATGATGTGTAATGAATATTTATGTTTTTTCTTAAATACTTTGTTTATGTTAAAGGATAAATGAATGTTATATCTAACTTGTGATGCTAAGTGCTAAGTGATAAGCACTCAGGATATATAATTATTTGTTATTACTACGCTGATATGTCTTTGATTATGCTCTGTGATGTTAATAGGGTTAATAAACTAATGTATGTCAGTTCCTAAGAGTTAATAGAATATTTTGCGAAGTGATTTTATCACATATCTGTGTCCCAACCTGGTTACAGACACCTGCATCATGTAACCCCCCTTGCTTCTACCTCAGGTGAGACTTCACCTGCTTCACAGGTGTTGCCGAAAGGGCCGGTAGTCAAGGTTTTGTTGGTGCGTTGTTAACCGTTGAGCCTTGGGTCTACCCCTGTGCCAACAAACTATCACAACTTTTGATTGGGATGTCTGATTGAGCTTATTCAAAATCCATTGGAAAGAGAAAACATAGAATATTATGTTAGAACAAGGATTATGACTATTTTGGATCATTATTCCTAATACATTAAGCTTGTAAGTTGAGTTTTGGGTTAGACATAAATTAAGAATAAATGGAAATACCTTAATTTAGTGGAAATGAAGATGAAGATGAAATCAATCCTATGGAGTGATTGAGGATAGTAAAGAAATATGGCATAAATGATTTAATGGAAAAAATTTATTTGTTTGGTGAAGCTTGTAAATGGTGGATGAGAATTGATCATGATACTAGACTAAACATCACATGGGGAAAAATTGAAGAGCTCTTCTCAAATAAAGGGATTAGGGATACAAAAAGGGAGGAGATGTATAAAATTCAAGAGGAGTTAAAGGAATCAAAAGAAAATGTCTCCAAATTGAAAAAGGATAATGAGGAGCTAAGAAAATATTACAGAGAAAAACAATGAGTTTGTCAACATGCAATCCCTTAATGAATCACTCATTAAGGAGGTTAATATCCTAAAGCAAAAAAAAGAGTAGAAAATCAAAGTGGGAAAAGGATGATTCAAGGGAATAATTGAAAAAGATATATGAAGAGATATGTAGATTACGAAACCATAATAAAAAACTATTGGATGAGGTTAAGAGATTGAAAGAAGAAAATAAGAATTATCAAAATCAAGAAGAAACAAGGATCTTGGATGGAGAATATACCAAAATACTTGAAGAGGAAATTTGCAAGAAGGTTGAGGAATCCCTAAATATTGATGAGGTAAAATGAGAAATGCTATCCAGAATTGAAGAAGGACATGAGAATATGATAAATGGGGCTACATTGCGGCTCCAAAAAAAGAAAGAAGAGAAGATTCAAGAAGGTCACTAGAAGATACTTGAAGAAGTTGAACTTCACCTAGAGGATGTGCATGCCAAATATGATGGTATTATATCCAAGGCTATAGTAATCAAATGCTAGGCAAAGAGGATAGAGGATTCCATTATCTATGAAACGAAGAAGATGAAATGGGTGTGCAGAATGAAGAAAAATCGTCAAATGTGAATTGGGATGTATGAATGTAAATGTGTATTTGGAGGAGGTTCTCCTATTATTTAAGGAGTTATTGTATAACCTATCTATCTTGGAGTTGTGATCCACGCTCACATTTTGTACATGGTGTGTACTTCTATTTTGTTATGATATCTTAAGCATTTGGAGCATTACATCCTTTGGAGGACGTTTTCATTCTTTTAACCAAGATGATGTGCACTATACAGAGGAAGTTGGGCCCTTGATGTTGAGAGTTGGGTTATTTGATGATTTGGCCCACCTTGGGACACCTTCCCACACCTCCTAGACCTTGGACATTGGACTGATGATCTTAGGCATTGCAGATATAGCTAGTTGTGCCATCCAAAGTGCAGGAAGGCCCATAGCTTGGATGTTGCACCCATTAATGATGTTAGGGTTTTGATGGATGCCCTTACACTTTTTGAGGATGGTACACCCCTTGGGAGGGATGATGGAGATTTTTCCCCTCAAGTCATTGGCATTTTCAACTAGGACATTTTTCACCTAGAGGATGACATCATGCTTGGAGTGGTATCACCTTTCATTGAGCTAACCTAGCACGAGGGTGATGAGTTGTCACTTGTTTGATGATGATACATGACACTATTAATGAGGAGGTGTTACCCTTTGATGATGTTTTTCACCTCTTGAGGAGAGATGTGGACTTTGGAGGCCCTTGTACCCCTTGGAGGAGGATGTCACATTCTTTTGGCATCCTACACTCACATGTGTATCACTTTTAGAGGATGTTTTGATGTATTAGAATTATATTTTTACATTGGAGGCTATCTAACGGTCATCTTGAGACCTATCCACCTTGTATCATGGATTAATGTCATTTTAGGGGATTTTTGAGAGATGAGGTGCTAGGCTTATCACATATATATATACTTGAGGGTTTCATCATTTGTAAATCATAACTCATGTTAAGGAGAATCAATGCAGGAGAAAAACCATCCTAAGTCAAAGTTTAAGTTTCATGAAGCTTCGAGAAAGTGCAGTGTGGTTGAGAGGACGATATTTCCTCACATTTGATTGAGTTTGTTGTGATTGTTATGTAATTTTCTCTTTTGAGAATCTAGTTAATTATTCTAGGAGGGAATCGTGGATCTGAGATGATCCACAATATTGTATTTTCTTGTTTAAATGTAAGCATGCGAGCATTGTAAAATAGGGACTGAAAAAATGTAGATCATGTCGAGGAGCGACCGGGGTCTAAGAAGAGCCCATAGTGTAATAAAGCTCGATCCATTAATGAAAGATTGTGGCTCTGTGCATTTGATCTAGTTTTGGAAGAAGGATCTAGTGCTTAGTGAACAGATCTCATGTCAGGTGCGGAGCTCGACTATGTGTCTTAGTGCACAGAAGAGACTGAATGTAACATCTTGGCAAATAATAAAGAGGTGAAGCAGTTTGTAGACGTAGCCCCTCCCTGGGGTGAACCACGTATATCTGGTGTCTCATGGTTTTCTTTGTGCAGTGTTATCTCTGTTATGTTTTGCTTAGTGCTTAGATTATGATGTGTAATGAATATTTATGTTGTTGCTTAAATACTTTTCTTATGTTAAAGGATAAATTAATGCTATATCTAACTTGTGATGCTAAGTGCTAAGTGTTAAGCACTCAGGATATATAATTATTTGTTATTACTGCGTTGATCTATCTTTGATTATGCTCTGTGATCTTAATAAGGCTAATAAACTAATGTATGTCACTTCCTAAGTGTTAACAAAATATTTTGCGAAGTGATTTTATCACAGATCTGTGTCCCAACCTGGTTACAGACACATACGTCCTGTAACCCCCCTACTTCTACCTCAGGTGAGACTTTGTCTGCTTCGCAGGTGTTGCCGAAAGGGCTGATAGTCGAGGTTTTGTTGGTGCATTTTTAACCGTTGAACCATGTGTCTTCCCCTGTGCCAACAAACTATCATAACTTTTGATTGGGATGTCTGATTGAGCTGATTCAAAATCCATTCGAAAGGGAAAACATAGACAATTATGTTAGAACAAGGATTATGACTATTTTGGATCATTATTCCTAATATATTAAGGTTGTAAGTTGAGTTTTGGGTTAGACATCAATTAAGAATCAATGGAAATACCTTACTTTAGTGGAAATGAAGATGAATATGAAGATGAAATCAATCCTATGGAGTGGTTGAGGATAGTAAAGAAATATGGCATAAATGATTTAATGGAAAAAATTTATTTGTTTGGTGAAGCCTGTAAATGGTGTATGAGAATTGATCATGATACTAGACTGAACATCACATGGGAAAAAATTGAAGATCTCTTCTCAAATAAAGGGATTAGGGATACAAAAAGGGAGGAGATGTATAAAATTCAAGAGGAGTTAAAGGAATCAAAAGAAAATGTCTCCAAATTGAAAAAGGATAATGAGGAGCTAAGAAAATATATTACAAAGAAAAACAATGAGTTCGTCAACATGCAATCCCTTAATGAATCACTCATTAAGGAGGTTAAGATCCTAAAGAAAAAAAAGAGTAGAAAATCAAAGTGGGAAAAGGATGATTCAAGAGAATAATTGAAAAAGATATATGAAGAGATATGTAGATTACGAAACCATAATAAAAAACTATTGGATGAGGTTAAGAGATTGAAAGAAGAAAATAAGAATTATCAAAATCAAGAAGAAACAAGGATCTTGGATGGAGAATCTACCAAAATATTTGAAGAGGAAATTTGCAAGAAGGTTGAGGAATCCCTAAATGTTGATGAGGTAAATTGAGAAATGATATCCAAAATTGAAGAAGGACATCAAAATATGATAAATGGGGTTACATTGCGGCTCCAAAAGGAGAAAGACGAGAAGATTCAAGAAGGTCACTAGAAGATACTTGAAGAAGTTGAAATTCATCTAGAGGATGTGCATGCCAAATATGATGGTATTATCTCCAAGGCTATATTAATCAAATGATAGGCAAAGAGGATAGAGGATTCCATTATCTATGAAAATAAGAAGATGAAATGGGTGTGCAGAATGAAGAAAAATCGTCAAATGTGAATTGGGATGTATGAATGTAAATGTTTATTTGGAGGAGATTCTCCTATTCTTTAAGGAGTTATTGTATAACTTATCTATATTGGAGTTGTGATCCACGCTCACATTGTGTGCATGGTGTGTACTTCTATTTTTTTATGATATCTTAAGCATTTGGATCATTACATCCTTTGGAGGACATTTTCATTCTTTTAACCAAGATGTTGTGCACTATACAAAGGAAGTTGGGCCCTTGATGTTGAGTGTGGGTTATTTGATGATTTGGCCCACTTTGGTACACCTTCACACACCTCCTAGACCTTGGACATTGGATTGATGATCTTAGGCATTGCAGATATAGCTAGTTGTGCCATCCAAAGCGCAAAAAGGCCCATAGCTTGGATGTTTCACCCATTAAGGACGTTAGGGTTTTGATGGATGCCCTTACACTTTTTGAGGATGGTACACCCCTTGGGAGGGATGATGGATATTTTTCCCCTCAAGTCATTGGTATTTTCAACTAGGACATTTTGCACCTAGAGGATAACATCATGCTTGGAGTGGTATCACCTTTCATTGAGATGACCTAGCATGAGGATGATGAGTTGTCACTTGTTTGATGATGATACATGACACTATTAATGAGGAGGTGTTACCCTTTGATGATGCTCTTCACCTCTTGAGGAGAGATGTGGCCTTTGGAGGCCCCTGTACCCCTTGGAAGAGGATATCACCTTCTTTTGGCATCCTACACTCACATGTGTATCACTTTTAGAGGATGTTTTGATGTATTAGAATTATATTTTTACATTGGAGGCTATCTAACGGCCATCTTGAGACCTATCCACCTTGTATCATGGATTAATGTCATTTTAGGGGATTTTTGAGAGATGAGACGCTAGGCTTGTCACAATATATACTTGAGGGTTTCCTCATTTGTAAATCATAACTCATGTTAAGGAGAATCGATGCAGGAGAAAAAACACCCCAAGTCAAAGTTGAAATTTCGTGAAGCTTAGAGAAAGTGCAGTGTGGTTGAGAGGACGATATGTCCTCGCATTTGATTGAGTTTGTTGTGATTGTTATGTAATTTTCTCTTTTGAGAATCTAGTTAATGATTCTAGGAGGGAATCGTAGATCTGAGATGATCCACAATATTGTATTTTCTTGTTTAAATGTAAGCATGCAGGTATTCTAAAATAGGGACTGACAAAATGTAGATCAAGCCGAGGAGAGACCAAGGTCTAAGAAGATCCCATAGTGTAATAAAGCTCGATCTATTAATGAAAGTGTGGTTTTTTTGTATTCTTGAATTTTTTTTCCATGTGTATGTAACCCTATGTTGAAACCGTGAGTTAATAGATGAACATGTGTGAGAAGGAGTTGTGAATGTGTGTTACAGGTTAGAATGGTGTAGTGGGAACGTAGACGCAGCGAGGGAAGACATCAATCATCGATCACTGAAAGGATCGACGACAATCTATCATTCAACAATATCATGTAAAGGGGAGATCACAATCATTCATTGGATTGATATCAAGGACGCTCATCATCTCGTCCATCGTCATATCGGTGTTTTCTATTTTCTTGGTTTTTTGGACCCTCCTTAAGGTCTGAGACCCCGACGTCTGGTTGTCCGACATATGTCAACAAATGATGTGTGGTGGTCCCATTATGAAGTTCCACATACATAGTATTAAGGTTTTGACTTGTGGTTTTGCGTGTGGTTCATGTGGAAGCCTTTGTAATAGTTGGATGGTGGAGATTAGACCATCAGATCGATAGTTCTCATTATAGCAGACCACAGTCATCATTGAGTTTTGTGTTGGAGGTTGTAATAAGTTCCAACATTTTGACGATGAGATACATTAGGCTGACGTCGGAGCGCACTCCTGAGAGGAAACATGGCAAGGAGATGCATCATTGATCAATTAAAAGATCAATTGTGATCTATGGTGATTTGAGATTCAGCAGTATCATGTTATGGTTAGATCCAGTCCGTGATCAGGAGATGAGATCGACATTTGAGTTTGAATTCTCTCATTGAATGTGCACAGGGTTTAACATAAAGGCGGCCATCCGCGTAGTGGTTTATTGAAACCACCTTTGAACATGTGGTAGCATTGTTGTGAACATGGATCCTCCCAACAATGTTTTTGGAAACAACTATTCGACCATCCACGAGACATAGACCAAGGTCATGAGACTTAGACCGAGGTCACAAGCCTTGGTCCTATGAAGAGAAATACTTAGCGCAAGGAGCCACGAGAGAGTTAAGGAATCCTGATTAGACCATGGTTTCAGTCCTAGTTTGATGGAAAAGTGAAGGATTGGGCACCTAAGTTAAAGGATCCTGTGAAGGACAATGAAGTTCCTATGAACTTCATAGAGGTGAGTTTTGAAGGCATGAACCAAGGTACAGATGTGAAGGGAGATGAAGGAGTTGATGCTACCATGGATGTTTTAGTCCATTTCATGGGCCATGACCCATAGATCTGAGGACCAAAATCAATGATTCTAAGGACCCCAATTATTGATCTTATCAAATAAGTATCAAAGCACTGGCCTCTGGTACTTATCAAGAATCACTCCTCTTGTCTTCTTCACTTCTTTTTCACCATGGAGAAATTGTGCGCACTTTTTAGAGATTAATCTAGTGGATTCTTTGCAACTATTTTGTGGAAGATTACATGTTAGGGTTTCTTTCATGCTCAACGACTTGACTAGTAAGTGTTCTTTTCAAGTGTTTTGTGATTTATTCTTGGTGTATTAAGTAAATAATTTATCAAAGTGGTGATAATTTGCATGTTATCTTGTTTTCCTTGGATAAAATTTGTTTTGAAACCCTAGGAAGGCTTTCAAGTGAGCTCCCTTCCCTTGTTATTATTCATCTAAAGCTTGTTGAATCATATAAGGGTAATTTTAGGGCTTGTGAGTGGACTCCCCTAGTTTTATCCTTATAAGGTAAAATCCTAGAGCTTGTGAGTGGAATCCTCTACAGTTTTACCTAAAACACATCTTGATATCTTGTTCAAATCATTTAGAAAACATAGGATGGATTCTTAGGGCTTGTGAGTGGACTCCCCTAAGTAGCTATTCTAAAGAATCAATACTTAGGGATTGTGACACTAGGAAGCTAGACGACACTAGTCTATTCTTTGTAAAGTGACTTTTAGAACCCTAACTCCCTCTCTCCCCCTTTGATGTCTTATGGTAGAATTAGCTTTAATTGCATTGCATATTTATTTCTTAGTTATTAATAGCCTAACATCTAGGGTTTGGTTTCATTTCTCACTTGAAATCATTCCTAACATCATTTATTGCATAGTGATTGAAGTTTTCAACCATTAGGGTTTGACATATTGCATGATTTAAAGTTGTTTCATGCCATTTTACATTTTAGCAAGCATTATTTACTTAACGTGTTAGTTTAAGATTTCATTTCATCCTTTTTTTATTGCTTTCTTACTAATTTTAGGATTGTTTTATTTGTATTTTCATAAACTCGTTAAATTTTTTACGTAATAATATTTTATGCAAGTTATTACAACCATTTATTTTTCCTTAATAAGTAGTGTTTCGGGGCATTTACTTGATTCTTTGGTTGTGTAGATATCTTTATTGTCTTAGAAACACCCCTTACACACAAGATATGGAAATAACTTTTCTTAAACCACCTTGTCTTCACCTTCAACCTTGACTTAGGTGGTAATATGCTTGAGTAACCAAGATAGGGGGGGACATAGACTTCCTTTGACTTGGTATAGGATCCTTTGAGTTTTCTAGGGAATCCTCCTTTGTGTTGGATCTCAATTCTTCACTAAAATGAAGGAAGTAATTCCTAAGGTGTCATTGGTAGGTACTTCCATAATTTACACTTGTCTTGCATCTTGTGAATGCTTTTCACAAGTGCTAGATTTTGTGATAATATTTTGGCATCGTTTCTGGGGAGAATTGAGTCATGTTTTCTATGAATTTGAAGTATATGGATCAATACTATTTTGGTGAGATTACATCAAATCCTTACTTACATAGCTTATCTAGTGACTCCATTGAAGGAAGAATCCCTTCTTCTTATGCACATATTGATGAGCCTTGTTTAGCAAGATCATCTGGTGACTCCACGGAGCCCAAGTGTTGAAAACACTAATCAAGGGCCTAATAGAAGATTTGTTAATACTACCAAGGTCTATGAGAGAATGCCTCCTCATAATTATCCTGTAGTAAAATATTATTTCNAAACTTATAATCCTAGAGATAAATTGAGATATCCTTATTTCAATGTTGTGTCATAAGAATCTACTCAACATGTCCTACATTTTGATAGTGTTGAAGCCTTTGCACCTGAAAAACTAATTTCTTGTCATAATTGTACTCTATTTATGGCGTAAAAGGGTTTTTAATAAATATAGAAAATATAATATATATATATTAATTATACCATATTTATGGTGTAAAAAAGTTTTTAATAAGTATAGGAAATTTATAAATTATTTGAGAACAATATAAATGGTATTATTTTTTTTTTATTATAAATATAAATATCTATCAAATTAGTGTATAATATCCTTTTTGTTGAAATTCAATATAAATATCTAACAAATTAGTGTATAATATCCTTTTGTTGGAATTCAATATAAATATCTATCAAATTAGTGTATAATATCCTTTTATTGGAATTCAATATATGTGTGTGAATGTAGCATAAGAAAGAAAAACATACTACAAGTAATATTCTATTAATTATATATATATATATATATATATATA